>WNGS01029856.1:0-10210 GCA_020271785.1 Procambarus virginalis
TCTGTATTTTTCCAGGGGCATAGGAGTGTAACAAGAGACTTTGAACTATGTACCCACCCGGGGTGGTGTCCTCAGTCCTACCTATTTAATATCTTAATAAACACGCTGTTAAACTCTATCCGAGCAAACCCAACGTCCCCATCATTAGCTATGCTGATGATATAATGATACACACCACTGGTATGCTAACCGCAGACACTCTTAACTCTGTATTAGACTCATGTCATCTAGGTTTAATTATCTCAGCAGAGAAAACAAAGATACTAAATCGGCGCCCATCCAGGCAGGGAGGAGCTGTTCGCAAGATGAAACTGTCGGTGGCTTCCAGCTTGACTATGTAACAGATTCAAATACCTTGGCCTTGAGGTGCCACTGTATGGGCCTGTTGTATTCAGACTCTGTCGTCAGTATAAAGAGAGGCTCCGACTCTCAATCTGTTTGCAGGTTATCACTCAGGCTATTTGCCAATGTCAGAATTGTCAAAATGATATACCTTGCATACATCAGATCTTTAGTGGATTATGCTGCACCTCTGCTTGTTTTGATGCTAAAGAAAGCTTGGAGGCTTGAAAAATTGCAGAACGAAGCCTTGAGGATAATCCTTGGGTGCCCTCGTACCACAAAGATACTTAAATGAGAAAGAACTTAATATTCTGAGCGTTGTTGATCGTGGTACTGAATTAACTGTCAAATTGGTATAAAAATGCTTAGGCTAACTCATCCTACTCCTTGCACAGAAGCCCTTCAGAATTACTTTATTGAAGATCAGCACTGTTTCCAAATGGATAACAAACTGGAACTCACTCAGAATGTATCAAGTTCATGATTTGTACCAAGAGAAAACCAACGGCATTTTCCTGCACCGTGGAGGTTACACCCTTTCCTTTTTAATCCCTCCCTTTCCACCCAAGAAGCAAATTAGATCACCTCAAGCTCGTCTTGAGGCAAGCTCACGCCTTAGGCCATATTTATGCTGTGTCCACAGAGCATTCTCTCTCTAATCATAACACTGTGGTCCTGTGGTGGTCTGTCATAGCTGAGAGATAGTCTTGGTTGTAAGGTTGATGTAAAGTCATTCCTGGTTACTGACTTAATACTTAAATAATTACATGATAGAGTAGCTCCAAGCTTGGCAGCGTCCTGTGTGCTGTTGTTTACCTTCTCTAGTGGCGTCCAGCCGCCGCACATAGAAAACGGATGGTACCATTTTCTGTGAACATGACATCCCTCCTTTTCTTTAAAAAGAATGAATACAGGATGTCTACCATGCTTGTAGCACAAAGCAAAGTTATTGACACAAAGTAAGTTATTAACATATCAAGAGATATTGCATACATTTAACATTAATTAACACACAAAGAATTTAAACAACTTTACCACAAAGGATTTCAATGTTAAAATACATATGCAATGTTAAACAAACATGAAAGAAACTGTAATACAAAGTTACAAATATTGAATGAGAGATCTGCATTATTCAAACAATATTAAATTTAGTTCAGCATAACAAGTAAATACTTTGCATTACATAGGAACACAATTATCATCATATCGTGTAGGGCGTTTAACATGACGTTTTGGACGAGAGTCCTTAATACAAAATCCCTCGATGAATTGTTTATCGAGTTATAACTCATTTTTCTTTTTCTTTTGCACGACTTTGCACTTCATCATTTTCTACACTATTTGGAATCACTTTGAAATAAGCCATATTACGTGTTATACTATGATCTCTATTACTCGCTGTTACCATAGTTCCTTTTACACTAATCACTTTATATGGTTTTGTATCATACGGCATATCTAGCTTTCCCTCTTTTTTCTTTTTAACGAGAACAGTATCTCCAACCTTTATGAATTGTTCCTTTGCACGTTGATCATGAGCAATTTTCATTTTGCCCTTCGCTAGTGCATCCTTCTGAGCGAGACGTTTATCCGTTACTTGGCTGGCATGACAGTAGTGCGATTCTCATAGGACGTCCAAATAAAAGTTCGCCAGGCGACTTGCCCAGTGTTCCATGCGGTGTTGCACGGTAGTTCCTGAGAAAAGCATACATAGCTTGTTTCCAGGATCGTCCTTCGGCATGAGCACAGCGTACAGCTTTCATGAGAGGTTGCATGAATCTCTCGACTTCTCCATTTGCTTGAGGATGTAGTGGCATCACACGGCGGTGTTTGAATCCAATATGCTCAGCAAAGTTGACAAAGTCTTGTCCATTAAATGGCGGTCCATTGTCCGTCTTGACAACTTCAGGAATGCCAAAGTTTGAAAAGATCTTGTCGAGTTTCGGATGACAGCCTTTGCAGATGTGGAAGTGATGATTTCTACTTCTGGATAACGTGAGTGATCATCAATGACTACCATCAAGTACTCTCCAGTTGGTAGCGGTCCACAGAAGTCCATCGATACTTCCATCCATGGTGCAGCAGGTAGTGGTGAAGGTTGTAGAGGTGTTGGTCTTGAAGTATCCACTGCAGCTTGGCAAGGGACACAGGCATCATGCATGTCCTTAGCTTGACGATCAATGCCAGGAAACCACACCTTTTCTCGTAGCAGCTGTTTGGTCCTTACAAGACCTTGGTGTCCTTGATGTGCAAGCTTCAGAGCACGTTGCTGGAGAACAGCTGGAATGACGATACGAGTACCTCGCAGCACGGTGTCGCGTTGTTGCGTAACACTTAATTCTGTCTGGATGCGTTCAAGTGCTTTGAATGCATCTTGGTCAACTCCTGAGGGTGGGATGCGTGGAAACTTTTTCTTAGTCAATGCATCCACTGTTGCTTGCAGAGTTGGGTCCTCTAGGTTGCAGTACGTATTTCATCAAGAGTGAGAGCCTTAGGGACTGCATCACAGGTTACAGAGTGTACATATTCCTCGGCAACTTGCTTGCTTGGTGATGGTGAAACTGTTGGCAGGATGTCGACTGATGTAATCAGCGGGATTGCCTGCACCTGGCTTGTATTTCACCGTAAAGTTGTATGGTTGCAGACGAAGAGCCCATCTCTCAATGCGAGCTGGTGGTTTGGACTTTGGATTATTGAAGATGGTCTCCAACGGTTTGTGGTCAGTGACTATCGTGGTAAAGGGTGCACCAAGCAGATACACATTGAAGTGTTCACAGCCCCATACAAGAGCAAGAGCTTCCTTCTCTGTCTGACTGTATCGTTGCTCAACATCTGTGAGAGAACGGCTGGATAGGCAATTACTACTCTTGAATCTGGTTGACCAGGTTTGTGTTGGGCTAACACAGCACCTAAACCAACAGGACTAGCATCCACCGTTAACTCAGTGTCCATTGATGGATCAAAGTATGCAGCAGTCGCATTTTCTACTAGTGCATCTTTCACAGCATCAAATGCATTTTGCTCGACATCGCTCCAGTACCATGATGCATTTTTCTTCAGGAGCTCACGTAGAGGCTTCGTAATGGTAGCAAAATCTGGAATGAAGCGAGAACAGTAGTTTGCCATTCCCAGAAAACTATGTACTTCAGTGGATGTTGAAGGAGGTGCAGCATTCTTGATATCTGCAACTTTCTTAGGATCTGGAGACAGACCTTTGTCACTAAGTACATGTCCAAAGAATTCAATTTATGTTTATTGAACTCACACTTTGCTCGGCTTAGCGTCAAATTCTTTTCTCGTAAGCGTTGCAATGTTGCACGAAGAGCTTTGTCGTGTTCAGCTTGGGTACGGCCATAAACAATGATGTCATCAGACATGTTGTCAGCATTAGGTATATCTTGCAATACCTGGCTGATGATGTGCTGGAATACTTCAGCAGCACTGTTAATACCAAAACTCAGGCGCTTGTACCTATACAGACCTCGATGTGTCGTAAACGTTGTGATGAATCGACTCTCATCATCAAGTTCAAGCTGATGATAGCCCTTGTTTAATCTAACTTGCTGAATACAGTTGCACCATTCAAGCGGTATATCATATCATCTACAGTGGGTGTAGGATGGCGTTCACGCATTATTGCCTTGTTGGGAACACGCATGTCTACACAAATGCGTATCTCATCTGGATTCTTCGGCTTTGGTGGAGTGACAATTGGGCTTACCCATGGTGTTGGGCCTGTTACCGGTTCAATGATATCTAGTTCTATCAGCCTATCCAGTTCGGCATCGACTTTCTTGCGAGTATGGAATGGTTGTCGGCGATGTGGTTGGGCAACTGGAATTACATCTGGGTTGATATGCAGATGTACTTGCTATCAGTATAACAACCTATGGATTTAAACCGATCAGAAAATTCAGCAACAATAGCATCAACATTGTTTGCAGATTCCACTGCTACAGCATTAGAAAGCTGAAGTAGCCCCAATTTGGTTGAAGTCTTGTAACTGAGTAAAGACTCCTTTGCATTCCTAACAACATGGAATGTAGTAATGAGCATTGCATTCTTTGACTTAATCTCTGCAGTGAAAGTTCCAATCACTGGTAAGGCTACCTTTGAAGCATAGGCAGTGGCTTTGCCATTATAGTTTTCAAGCTTTGGAACTGTTTTTTAAATTTTTCATAGTGGCACTCAGCAATGGTGTCAATGTTTGATCCAGTGTCAATGAGAATTTTGAGACAAATGCCAGCAATGTATACTATAGTCTCTGGGTTGTTGGAAGATCATTCCATTTTGTGATTGCTTGTACTCCATAAATATAATCACATTCACTGTCATCTGAGACTGGTTGTAATGAAATGTTGTCTTGTATATTATTAACATTCTTGATTTGAGGTGCAATATTGTGTTTGCCACCTCGACTCCTATGACTTGATCCTCGTACATTGCTTTTATTTATTGATTGTGGTTTCTTTAGTGCGGAACGACACATAGCACCAAATGATTAGTTTTCTACACTCATAGCACTTCTTACCTTGTGCAGGACAAACATTATCTTGGGTGGGTAGTCTCCTCCACAATTGTAACATTTATTATTGACAACCTCTGATGTGAGTCGTTGTGACTGCTTGAGTCTTGTTCCATGACTCCAGTTGTGATGTGGTTCTCGGCTCAATTTAATGTTAGGTTTGGCATGATATCTTCTATGATCATGGTGTACTCCCTGAACCTTACATACTTCTTGACTGTTAGTAACAGTGGCAGAACCGTTGTTGGCACTGCACTCCATGGCACGAGCATCACGTGCAGCATCTTCCATTCGACGAGCCATATCCAGTATCTTGTTAAGAGAACTTTCATCATCAACAAGTTCTAGAGCTCTTCGACGAAGACGTGTAGATGTGCATGTTTCAATTATTTGCTGTTTGATTTCTTTGTCAACATCAGCAAACTCACAGTGGGCTGCTAAACCCTGCAGACGTGTGGTATTGATCAACAGTTTCATTAGAGAGTTGTTTTGCTCTCCTGAAATGCATAATTTCCATAGCAGTATTTTGCCTTGGTTTGAAATGCTCAGTTAATTTGGCCTTGGCAGTGTCATAATCTTTAGCACCACCAGTATCTTTCAGTGTATCAAAGATATCACAAACTCTATCACCTGCATAGTGAAGCAGAAAGGCACGCTTTCTTTCAGCACTTTTGATGTCAGAAACTATCAACAAATTTTCAAACCTTTTAAGCCATTTGACCCACCTCTGTGACAGGTTTGTCTGGTCACAGTCAGGATCAAATGCAGGAAACTGAGGTATATTTGCCATTTTTACTGAATAAATTTAAACTTATCACTTAAAATGTTCCTCAGATATATAACACTTACTGCACTGTATATGTTATTTAAGAATTCACTGTAATTACTTTAATTTTGCAAAGCACACAAGCATTTTAATGCAAAAGTTCACAAGTGCACAACACAGCAGCAACTGACTTCTTACCTAGCCCTTGTGTACATGTGTGTTTCCTACTCACAGCAACACAGCAGTTGTTAGCAGTTGGTACAGCAATTGGCAGCAGTTGCAGCAGTAGGCAGCAGTTGGTACAGCAGTAGGCAGCAGTTGGTACAGCTTGAAGAATTTGTAGCACGAGCGTCGTTTCGTAACCAAAACATCAGGTTTTGTACACTGCATCAAAGCGTCGTTTCGTACACAGCGTCGGCAGATTCCTCTCACAGCAACACTCAGCACAGCTTGGGTAGCACACAGCATTGGCCAGCACACAGCAACGGCCAGCACACAGCAACGATCAGCACACAGCAACAGTCAGCACACAGCATGGGTTGCATACAGCATCGGGTATGGTGCTCACAGCTTTCTCTTCCTCCTCTGGCGCGAGACAGCATGCTCCTTCCTTGTGTTTTTGTTGAACAAATACCTGCGTTCCCAGTTCATCCTCGTCGCCAGTGTGGTGTCTGTGTATAGCTGAGATAGTCTTGGTGTAAGGTTGATGTAAAGTCATTCCTGGTTACTGACTTTAATACTTAAATAACTACATGATAGAGTAGCTCCCAAGCTTGGCAGGCGTCCTGTGTGCTGTTTTTACCTTCTCTAGTGGCGTCCAGCCGCCGCACATAGAAAACGGATGGTACCATTTTCTGTGAACATGACAGTTCCCACACCGCCACGGTGCAGATGGAACGCGTTGTTCTGACAATGGCGTGGCTTGTCTTTGAGTGGGGAGTCAGTTAAACAACTGGGCCTCTACCCGTCAACGAACTATTTGCCCTTGATCCTTGCACTGAAAGTGTACAATTCTGCACCCTTGATACATTTTGTAATGACTCCTTTCATCCTTAAATGCTCCTCAACTCTAGACATAACTGTAACATTCTCGTGTCCGAAGCTAGACACAAATACAACAATATTATTAAGGATGGTAACAGAGTCCATTTCATGTGGTCTCCATCTCATGTTGGCCTCCGATGCATGATAGAGCTGATAAGTTTAGCCAAAGAATCTGCCTTTAAAGGAGCCGTTGAGTTTAACCTTGGATTGTCAATGAGCAATCTGAGAGCAGCAGTACAGTACACCGAGAACTTCACAAGATCTTGTAGATCTGAGACAAAGTGAAATTGACACCAGTAATTCCATCTATCATCACACTATCATGCAAGAGGAGCCCCATATCTATTGATCATCCAATAAAATCAGCAGACTTCTAGATGTTACTGCTGCTCGGCTTAGACTCGGTTACAAGTATCTCTGGGAATTCTCATTATCTGCTGATGTAGACCTGACCAAATGTAAACTGTGTCAACAAATTATTCCCACACCCTCCGTCACTATGTGATGGAGTGCGAAAACATACGTGAATTTAGAGACAATTCTATTACCAATGTTCCAGCGATATGTAAATATTTCATTCAAAATGATCTGCTACCAGAAATTCTAGCCAAATATCCCCAGTTTGCTAACTGTAGGTAGTAACTGAGTGATTGTAACCTATCCACCGCTACCCACTGGATGGGGGGCGGTGCATGTGCAGGACAAACATATAATTGTGACACAAAGGGGAATATTAATAAGGGTAGAGTTGACTAAATGTAAACTCTGTCAGCAAACTATTCGCATACTTTGCGTCATTATATAATGGAATGTGAAAAATCTCGGATTTAGAGATAACACCATCAATAATGTCCAAGAAATGTGTAAGTACTTCATTCATAATGATGTGCTGCCCGAAATCTTAGCGAAGTATCCAGCATTTGCTTACTGTAGGTAATGCATGCACATGACTGTAAGCTGCCGCCCATTGAGTGGGTGTGGAGCACATGACTTTAAAGCTGCCGCCCATTTGGGTGGGTGTGGAGCACATGACTGTAAAGCTGCCGCCCAGTTGGTGGGTGTGGAGCACATGACTGTAAAGCTGCCGCCCAGTTGGGTGGGTGTGGAGCACATGACTGTAAAGCTGCTGCCCAGTTGGGTGGGTGTGGAGCACATGACTGTAAAGCTGCCGCCCAGTTGGGTGGGTGTGGAGCACATGACTGTAAAGCTGCCGCCCAGTTGGGTGGGTGTGGAGCACATGACTGTAAAGCTGCCGCCCAGTTGGGTGGGTGTGGAGCACATGACTGTAAAGCTGCCGCCCAGTTGGGTGGGTGTGGAGCACATGACTGTAAAGCCTGCCGCCCAGTTGGGTGGGTGTGGAGCACATGACTGTAAAGCTGCCGCCCAGTTGGGTGGGTGTGCAGCAAGACTAGTAACTGTGTGACTCACTATAGATGTAAAGTGCCTTGTATAGTGACTGTTGTGAGCCTCTTGTTGACCACTTGCGACACAGAGATTATTGATGTGTGTATTTGTGTGGTTATTTGTGGTTGATTATAAATGTATGTGTATGTATATATGTTACGTATATATATATATGTACATGTATGTATGAATGTGTACATGTATATATAACATTATTAATTTTGTACTAGCGTTAAAATTGTTATTTGCTAAGCTAAACGAACTAGAGGGTTCAGTTCCTGAACCGATTATGTGCCTCTGTAATCCTTTACACCACCGCCCACGGGATGGGTATGGGTGCATAATAAAGAAAGAAATGGAAATAATAGGGGTATGAATGTATCAACATAAAACATTAATGTTAGTGGCCATCAGGTAAAATCAGGTTATTATTTGTAAAGAATTTAAATGAGTTAAACTAAATACGAACTTAATATATTTTGCTAACGCAAAAATATATTCCCGAGGTATGGTAATTTCAAATAAATATTTGATATAATTATTTGTAAAAAAAAATTAATTTAGATTTTCGTATTGCTTGATAATATATAATAGCGTTTAGATAATGCTGGAGCTGGACATTCTTTAGGCTCGTTGCATTTTATGGTAGTCGCCGCCATTTTAGAACCGTGTGGAGACGGGCGCCTGGTGGCTTATACACAAACTCCTGCTGCATCTCGATAGTTAAGGTAACTGTTTTCTTTTATTTGTTCTTAAACATGTGTAGTATATATATAAGCTTGTGGTGGTAGGCTGGATGGTGTAAGCTTGTGGTGGTAGGCTGGATGGTGTAAGCTTGTGTGGTAGCTGGATGTGTAAGCTTGTGGGTAGGCTAGATGTGTAAGCTTGTGGTGGTAGCTGGATGGTGTAAGCTTGTGGAGGTAGGCTGGATGGTGTAAGCTTGTGGAGGTAGGCTGGATGGTGTAAGCTTGTGGTGGTAGGCTGGATGGTGTAAGCTTGTGAGGTAGGCTGGATGGGTAAGCTTGTGGTGGTAGGCTGGATGGTGTAAGCTTGTGGAGGTAGGCTGGATGGTATAAGCTTGTGGAGGTAGGCTGGATGGTGTAAGCTTGTGGAGGTAGGCTGGATGGTGTAAGCTTGTGGAGTAGGCTGGATGGTGTAAGCTTGGTGGAGGCTGGGATGGGTGGTGCTGTGGTGGTAGGCATGTGTAGTAGTATTTATGTAATATATTTGGCATATTTATGGCATTTATTAATGCCACTTAGTGGCATATGTCTGCACCCTTTCTAGTTTGTTGATATGCTGCTTAAGATATGGGCACCATACAACTGCTGCATACTCCAACTTTGGTCTAACAAAAAATTGTGAACAGTTTCAAAATTTCTGTTGAAGAAATCCTGTTTCCTAATTCTGCATCTGTTTTGGTAACACCTCTTTTTTTATTAGGCCTGCAATTATGAATGGCTTTATACCAGCTAAGTTGTAGAGTTGGGTATAGTCTTTACTTAGCCAAGTTTCTGTTAAAATGAGTCCGTCTAATTACCACAAGCTACACAAGCTTCACAAAGCTCCCTAGCAATACGTTAGTAATGAATAAATATGATAGGTTAGGTTGACCTAACCTAACCCACCCAACGTAACCTAACCTAACCTAACCTACCACCTAACCTAACCTAACTGACGCTTGGATCGTTGACTTGATTTTGCGTCACCAGCTCTTTTTTTCATCTAATTTCTTTATAAAAAGATACTTTTTCAGATTAAAATTGTTTTTCCATGTTGTACATTCAGCACCGAATTCAGCACAGAATATTTTTGTTAAACAGAATTTGTTATATATAACTGTTAATTTACAGAATCATCTATCAACGCACATCCGCAAGTTAAGGAGGAAGACGTGACCTTTCAAATTTCTGAAGTACTGAAACATGCACCAAACAGGCCTGTGGTCTAGGAACAAGGTAAAATAATTTCAATTTGTTTTTTTTTTGTACTAATTATCCGTATATATATATATAAATATATATATATATATATAATATATATATATATATATATATATATATATATATATATATATATATATATATATATGCAAGTCCGATCACTAAACACAGATCATTGTATGC
>WNGS01029866.1:0-12104 GCA_020271785.1 Procambarus virginalis
TGTTCAGTGCTGTGGTGACGCATGTATGTGTGTACTGTTTATGTCGGTCTATAGACCAGTGTTCTTTGACTTTGTACTCACCTATTTGTACTCACCTATGTGTGTCTGTAGGATCGAGCATTGACTCTTGGATCCCGGTGTTTGTGTTCATTACTGTGTACTGTTTGTATTGGTCTACGTGACCTGGTGTTGATTAACTAAGTGATATTATTGTGTACTGTTTGCATTGGTCTACGTGACCGGTGTTGTTTAACTAAGTGATATTATTTTGTACTGTTTGCATTGGTCTACGTAACCCAGTGTTGTTTGACTCAGTGATCATTTTTTTACATGCAAGCATGCAATTAAATATAATAAAACAAAGAAAAAAAACGCAAACAACTAAACATAGCAAACCACCAATACACCGGCCTGAAGGGCCGACAACAAGGAAACAGAAAAAAACAAGCACATCGCATGACAGATACAGTATACAACAATAAAATTTACCACACAAAAGTATAATACAAAATACCCAAAACCCCCAACCCAATAACATAATCACAGGAACAGTACAAGGTAAAACAAGGCACCGGCCTCGTCAATTACAAAAGGAGTGGCACTAGAACATAATGACAAGAAAACACATGAAATAAATACCATGCAACGAAAAACAAAAATGAAATACATAAAACATGGATAAAAACACCACCACCAATACAAACAAAATGAACAAAAACAGGCAAGGACAAGCAAGCACCCATAAGGGCACTGAACAGCACACAAACAAGCGCACAGATTTTTTTTTTAATTTTATTTTTACATGCAAAGCATGCAAGGTAAATACAATAAAACAATACAGAATACAAAACGGAACAAATAAAACAATAGACCACCGGCCAGAAGGGCCAACAGCACAGCACAACAAACCACAAACACGAGAAATGCATAGAAAATTACAGCATACAACAAGGCACAAGGCATAACACAATGGCAAACTAGCAATCACAGTAACTATCACAAAACAAATTCTTCATAAAAAAAACACACATCAAAAAGCATACAGGAAACATAACAGTACAAACAATACATTTCAAACAAAACAAAGAACACGTACAACAGGTAAAGCAATATGAAAACACCAGGTCAAACATACAGCACAGAAACAATACAGGAAGAAAAACACACCAAACCACTCGCCCCGTAACCAACAAAGGGCGAGGCCAAAACAAACAATAATAATAAATAATAAATAAGCAAACCACGCAAACCAGAAAACAAAACAGGTACATACACAACAATAAACATGCACTGGCCTGAAGGACCGAGAATAAAACACAACATAAAGGACATCAAGAAACATAACAAGATACAGCGCACAGTACCCAACTAAGATTACCAACAAAAACTACAGTAACATGAAATCAGCGTACATATTTGCCCGGGTACCCATCCTGCGGATATTGCACATTTACGTCTCCCAAAGCATCCACGACGTCCAGGAGGTGTGGCCTAACACCGGGGGCGCCATGTGAACCGGAATCCCGGAAACAAACGCCCGCAGACGTGGAACCCACACCGTGTCCCTCCGGGTGCCAACAGTCGCCACCCGATCCCATACACCCGGAACCCGTCCACCAGTAAAGTCCTCCGGCCGTTCAAGCAGCAGGAACTCGGCAACCCGGGCCACCAGGTCCTGAATGGTCGCAGGAGGGGGCTCGACCGAGGGCTCAACAGATGGCACCACCACAGGGGCATCAGCGGCCGAGGGCACACCACTAGACGACTGCAGTGATCCATGGCGACACACATCCTTTCTTAAAGTCACCACCAGGCCACGCCCAGCACCAGCATCTTCACCACCCCCGGCACCGGAAGCCACCACACCCCACTGCGGAGAGCCCCCGGGCAGGGAAGGAACAGGAGGCACATCCGAGACACAGGCACCAGCCTCAGCAGGCACATGTACCTCCGCCACCACCAACCGTGGAGACAACGATCCATCTGGAGCCACGCAGTCAATATCAGAAGACCCACAGTCACCGAATTCCTCAACATCAGCCCAGGCAGTAGACGAACGCCGGGAACGTTTGGGCTCTGGCCGGATATCGTCAGAGCCGGAAGCAGACCCAGAAGCACGGCCACCACTAGCCGGACGAACCGACGCCCGACGCAGAACGGCAGCAGCCTCTACCACAGGAGGAATCGGACCACACACAGCAGAAGGCTCCGCAGCTACCCCAGCACCCAGCATAGCAGGGATCCGAGGCGCAGACGCAGGGCCAGGATCCGCAACCGAAGACGAGGAAGCAGACGGCGAAGCTCCACAGGGATCACCAGGAAGGTCCACGGGAGCTGCAGGGCCAGAGTCACGGACAGGAGGAACACCCGACGGCACCGCAACCCCCGGAGGAGGGTCCGCGACAACCAGAGGAACGTCGGGTGACGCTGGGGGAGCCTCAGCAGAGAACGGGGCACTCAACTCCTCACCCCCGGAGTCCTCCTCCAGAGGGAGCGGCGGGAAATCCTCTTCACGGAACAAGTTCACTGGAGCGACCGGATCAGCAGTACACCCGGCAGCCTGATGCCCAGACAAGCCACACCGGAAGCAAGTACGGGGTTGATGGGCATAAAACACCCTCACGTAGTATCCCAACAGACGGACAGTGGACGGAATGTCCGACTTCAGTCGCATCCCGAGGGTCCGAATGTTGGTCTTTACACCCGAATACGTGCCGGACGAAAGTGTGTTCATTCGCACACTGATGACAGAGCCGTACCTCTGGAAGAATCGCCAGAGAAGTGCCTCAGGAAACTCCATGGGAGCGCCGTGAACACTGACGTATGTCATAGCTTCACTACGGTCCAAAACTGTCACAGACTCGGAGCCGTCCTGCAGCTGCAAAGTACGGCCCTCGTACCTCCGTAGAAAATCACGGTACACCGCCTCACCCACAAACTTGATGATAACACGGTGAGCAGTCACCAGCTCCACACCATAAATGTCCCGAATTGGGACTCGAAGCATGTCACTCAACACCACGTCCACCAGCGGGTAACCAGCACGGCTAGTAAACTCCAAACCTATGGAGTTTAGCCGCACGACAGCCGGAATAGGGCAGCCCATCGTGAACCTGGGACACAAGCCACGTCAGCAGCGACACCCAGGTCTACACACCTCGCCGGGTCAACAACAACTGCAGCCGCCGGACGGAACAACCGTACCCCACGACAGCTGGAGCAGTTCTCCTCAAAGTTTATTAGTGCGGATGCCAAGCCATTCTCGGCCTTAGCATTGCGTGCACGGCTACCTCAGCCACCGCCGCTCAGGCTGCACACACATGCCTCGTATCTCATCGCGCTACTCTGAGGCAGCCTCAGCCGCCTCCTCACCCCTCATCTTACTCCACCACCTCGAGCTTCAATGAACAGCAGAGGAATTAGTGAGTGTGAATGCTAACGAAAGTGTATGTAATTACTGGTAATTAACGTTAGTACTCAAACCATTGTTTCTCTGTATCATTTGTCCACGCCAAATTCCTAGTGTAGACCCATTCAGCCGTTCAGTGTTTATTCTCTATAATCCCTCTATGGGACCGAATTCGATTCCCAAGGAAGCACGATAAGTAAAGTCCTACTATAGCTATTCTGTGTACAGGCGATGAGTCACAATAACGTGGCTGAAGTAGTTTGACCAGACCACACTAGAAGGTGAAGGGTGAAGACCGAAACGTCGTCGTCCCTTCACCTTCTAGTGTGTGGTCTGGTCAAACTATTCTGTGTTATTACTGTAGCTGGACCTGAAGTGTGATTGTCATATTACATTACATTAATTACACATTTAGTGACTCCGTGTTGTGAATGGGGTTTTAATTGTGTTTAGTGTGGTTTCAATATTATACCATCACTGTGTGTTTATCCATGTTCATGTCGTTCTTCTTTACTTCAAGGTGACATGCTGTAATTAGCAAGTAGGAGTATTGTGTGTTATTACTATATTATTTTATTGACACGAGTGTCAGTGTGTTGTGTTGTTCAGTACTGTGGTGACGCACTGTATGGTGTACTGTTTATGTCGGTCTATGTGACCCAATGTTCTTTGACTTTGTACTCACCTATGTGTGTCTGTAGGATCGAGCATTGACTCTTGGATCCCGGTGTTTGTGTTCATTACTGTGTACTGTTTGTATTGGTCTACGTGACCTGGTGTTGATTAACTAAGTGATATTATTGTGTACTGTTTGCATTGGTTTACGTGACCCGGTGTTGTTTAACTAAGTGATATTATTTTGTACTGTTTGCATTGGTCTACGTGACCCAGTGTTGTTTGACTCAGTGATCATTTTTTTACATGTAAGCATGCAATTAAATACAATAAAACAAAGAAAAAAACGCAAACAACTAAACATAGCAAACCACCAATACACCGGCTTGAAGGGCCGACAACAAGGAAACAGAAAAAAACAAGCACATCGCATGACAGATACAGTATACAACAATAAAATTTACCACACAAAAGTATAATACAAAATACCCAAAACCCCCAACCCAATAACATAATCACAGGAACAGTACAAGGTAAAACAAGGCACCAGCCTCGTCAATTATAAAAGGAGTGGCACTAGAACATAATGACAAGAAAACACATGAAAAAATAACATGCAACGAAAAACAAAAATGAAATACATAAAACATGGATAAAAACACCACCACCAATACAAAACAAAATGAACAAAAACAGGCAAGGACAAGCAAGCACCCATAAGGACACTGAACAGCACACAAACAAGCGCACAGATGGTACATCAACACACGTACTTTGCTAGAAATTTGTCTATTGGGAACCTCACATTAAACGCCTCTCAGTGCAACCACCTCACAGCATCGTCCTCATCCACCAGAGATGGATGAGGACGTCCTCATCCACCAACGCATAGCATCCGGAACCTTGGAAACAAAAACCTACAACCTGGGTACCCAAATGGTATCACATCCTAGGGAAACGGTCGCCACGCGCCCCCCACACTAAGGGAAGCCTCGCAGCACTAAAGGCCGCTTCATGCTCAGAAAAGAAAACCGGGCAATCCGATGCCAGTGACCCGGTGGCATCACATACGCCGACAACACATCCTTCGGGACCCCAACCATACCCATACGGTAGACGGAGTGGCAGAGGGCAACACTACATGGGCACCCGCGACAACGTCCACACAACCAGGCACTGACAGGGTCCCTTTCCGGCGAACATCCTTTTTCATTTTAACCTCCAAACCACGGCCCGCACCAGCATCCACACCATCCATGGCAGGTGAAGCCACCACCCCCCCACTGTTGAGAGCCCCCTGGTGGAGAAAAAACAGAAGGCACATTAGAAACACTAGCACCAGCATCAGCAGGCACATGGACCTCCGCCACCACCAACTACGTCGACCGTGATGCATTCGGAACCACCCCGTTGACACCCGAAGACTCACAGTCACTGAAGTCACCCATATCCGCCCAGGCAGAAGACGAATATCGGGAATGCTTGGGCTCTGGTCGGACATCGTCGGATCCGGATGTGGACCCAGAAGTACAGGCAACACAAGCCGGGCAAACCGACCCCTGACGCTGAACGGCAGCAGCTTCAACCACGGGGGAAACCAGGCCACACACAGCAGGAGGCATCGCAGCTGCCCCATCACCCAGCACAGCCGTGACAGAAGGCGATGGCGCAGGGCCAGGCACAGCAGCAGCAGGAGACAATGAAGAAGAAGACGTCAACGACTCGCAGAGAACGCTCGGAAGATCCACGGGAGCAGCAGGAACAACGACAGGAACAGAAAGAACATCTGACGACACAGGAACATCCAGAGGCACGGTGGACGATGCAGGGGGAAGCCACATCAGTGAACGAGACGCCCACAGCCTCCTCCACAGGGAGCGGCAGGAAATCTTCCCGGAACAGGTTCATGGGAGAGAACGCTGCCTCAGAGCATCCGGTAGCCTGATGCCCCAACAGGCCACACCGGAAACATGTACAGGGTTGCCGAGCATAATACACTCGGATGTAGTACCCCAGAAGCCGGACTGAAGACGGAATATCTGACCGCAGGCGCATCCCCAAGGTACGAATGTTCGTCTGCATACCCTGAACAATAAACACAACCTCCCCGAGGACAGGGTGTTCATCCGCACACTGATGACAGCTCCAAATCTCTGGAAGTAACGCCGGAGAAGGTCTTCGGGAAACTCAAGGGGCGTCCCATGCACACTGACATACATCAGGACACCACTACGGTCTGTAATGCACACAGAGCCAGCACCACCCGGCATCGGCATTGAACACCCCTCGTAATGTCGGAGGAAGTCACGATATTCCTCCTCCCCCACAAAGTTGAGAATAACCCGGTGAGCAGTGACATGCTCAACACCATAGATGGCAATCACTGGGACATGGAGTAAGTCACACATAACAAACTCTACTTCAGGATATCCAGCACGGCCAGTGAACTCCAGGCCCATGGTGTTCACTCTCACAACAGGGGGAAGAGGGCCTCCCATCGCAATCGTGTCACGGCAACACGTAGCCAGGCTGCAACAGCAGGGAGGGCAGAGACGTCCACACCCCATGGCACCCAAAGTGGCAAACAACCCTAACGACCAGAGAGGGCAGGCAACACGTCACACCCCACGGCTACAAGGGCGCAACCTGTTCATTATTTTGTGATAAGTCAGTGTAACTTAGTGTTTATTATCTTGAGAAGTTAGTGTGACTTAGTATTCATTGTTTTGAGAAGTCAGTTGGAATTAGTGTCAATTGTTCATGATGTCAGTGTATTGATTCTAACATAATTGTTTATCGTTTGATTAGTACGTGTTGATTAGCAATCGTGTTGACTTATCAGAGGTTCCCAAGCAGTCTCAGTGATCGCCGAGCATTAACGTAATTCTCCGTGAGTTAAGTGAGCTGTCAAGTTGTGACTTGACCTTGATCAGTAACTCAGGGATTGGTAATTACCCGTAAGCTGTTGTTTGACTTCATTGGCTTGTTTTCATTTGTTTGACTGTGTTGACAGAGTTTGTTAACGTAGTTTACCTTGTTTTGATTTGAATGTCTTGGAGACATAGTAACGTAATTAGATTTCATAGGTAACATAAACATCTGAAATTGTTTGATTGAATTGATTAGATCATTTGTCATCTGTCTGTCTATCATTGTGTTTTAACGTAATTGAGTGTCGCATGGAAGACTGGTCTCAGTGACAGGTCTGCCTGTTGTCATTTTATTGTGTTTTATTATTGCTTGCTGCAATCGTGACGAGCTGCAATTGCGTCTGCAGTGCGTTAGTACCGTGAGCGGTCCGAACCGGAAGCCCATTCTTCCGGCTAGCCTAGCCTTGTCAAGCGCCACGACGGACATTGACATAACGTCTGAGTATTCTTGCCATGTATCGCTAGTATTAAGTTTTATGAGTAAATTGTTATTTGTTGAATTACAAGTGACTTTACATTCACACCTTCTAAGACCCTTGTACCCTGTTCTGGCTTTGCCGTTTGTCCTTGAAAGTGATATCAGCATTGTTTGGATATTTGGACTCGAACTATTTCACGGCCATACACATCAAATATATATATTATTTTGTGTGAGACACCGACGAGTTGCTTTGACAACTACGCTCAGTAGTTACGAAAGCTCCACGACCTAGTGGATAGGGAGTGCCAAAGTTCTGGACTCGTGCAGTGGCTCTATGTATCCCTGTGCAGTCTTAAATTAACAAGATGTCCTTACGGCATTTGTTTGATGCTAGTGCAGTTCTTTCTGACTGAGGTCACTTGTATAAATATTGGGATAACATCATATTTGGTGCCGAAAGTGGTGCTGGTAAATTGTCATTGAGAGTACCACGAAGTGCCCATCTGGCCAATAGATACTTGTAACCTATTCGCCTCATACGGGATGATCTCACAGTTATACATGCAAATGACAAAGACTTTCCACTGTCACCACCTGTACCACGACCCTGCCACAACCTTATACATGCATATGTTACACTCCTACCTACTATCATACATGCACCACCACCTTGCCACATCTTTATACAGTCATTTTTTTGAGATATATACAAGAGTTGTTACATTCTTGTACAGCCACTTGTACGCGTAGCGTTTCGGGCAGGTCCCTGGAATACGATCCCCTGCCGCGAAGAATCGTTTTTTCATCCAAGTACACATTTTACTGTTGCGTTAAACAGAGGCTACAGTTAAGGAATTGCACCCAGTAAATCCTCCCCGGCCAGGATACGAACCCATGACATAGCGCTCGCGGAACGCCAGGCGAGCATATGCAGCACACCTCACACTGTCACCACCTCCACCACCGCTCTGCCACAACTTTATACATGCACATGATGCACACTTCCCACAGTCACCCACATGCACCACTACCCTGCCACAACCTTATTTATACATATGGTGCACACCTTCCACTGTCCCCACCTGAACCCCAGCCCTGCCACAGCCTGAATGTGACAAATACCGCTGACCCTAACAGAATCTCACTGTGGATACTAAAAGAAGGTGCAGAAGCACTAAGTGTGTCACTCTCTATGGTGTATAATAGGTCACTGGAAAAAGGAGACCTATTGGGAAGCTGAAAGACAGATAATGTAGTTCCAATATACAAAAAGGGTGACAGGCAAGACGCACTGAACTATAGGTGTGAGGAGATGTAGAATCTCCTCAGCTAGTTCTAGAATAGGCTAGTCGCTCTAGGGACTCTAGAAACTGAAGCTTTCAAATTTACATATGCTTGTTGGGTATCATATGAAAGCTTATGTTAAATGCTGTCAGTTAAAACTAATTAGAGGTCGGTGATGGCTCTGTAGAGAGAATTACAGAAATTTTTCCTGTTCTGTGAAACAGAGAGATTGGAGAGGTAGTATAACACAAAAACCGTTACGGGTGGGGGGGAACAGTGGGGGAACGTTGCCTTCCCCCCACCAAGGGAGACGTTGTGTTAGGCCTCACCCTCCTTGTGACGTCACGCCACGCCACAGGCGAGGGGCACTTGTGATTGGTCTAGGCACCCCTGCTCCTATGCCGAGTTTTGGCGCGAAGAGCTGTTATTGGAAGCGGCATGAGGAACAGTGCCGGCTTCCTGCTGATTGGTCAAGACAAGGTAGGGGGAGAAGTATGGGGATGTGAGTTCTCTAGCCGCCAGGAGTTCAGTTTGAATTGGGCAGCCAGGGTATAAGCAGTGTCTAGGTGGGGGGTGGTGGGCCTGCCACCCCCCCCACCACCGTTATCGCTCATGTCGTGCAGTTTATTCATATGCATGGCACTCCAGCCACCCTGGGTGCGTCGAAGCCCAAATTTGCGAGAAACTGGGACTTGGACTTTGAATTCCGCCCGACGTCGTCCATGGGGAGGTGACGCCGGCCAGTGTCACTCCTGTCACCCCAGTGTAAGAGCGAGTCATGCTCTAGTGTGTTGGGGGGTAGTGGTGATTCCCCATCCACAGTGTGTATACCCCAGGCGCCACGTGGCCACACCCGTGGCCACCCGTCCGGCCCGGCCGGCCCGGCCCGGCCCGGCCCAGGCACCCCCTTTACCCCGCGCGCGAGCAGCCGGGTGGGGTGGGGTGCTGTGACGTCACGCGCCACCCGTGGCCACCCTCCTGAAGGCCACGCAGTGGCCACATGTTGGCCACCACCTTCGGCCACCCCTTGGCCACATTCCCAGGACAGCCTAAGGCCACATCTTGTCGACGCACGAGGAGCAAGCTAAGTGTTGACAGCCAGGTGGTAAGGACCTGGGAAATGAGGAAATGTGTGGACGGAAACGTGAGTACTTTAACAGTGTATAACAGGGTCTCGGTTAAAAGAGAATAAGAGAAAAGTTGTGTGGGCCCCTAGCCCGGCCAGGCTAGGGAAGCAGCTGAGACACCTGTCAGTGGCACGCCCAGGTGACTGTGGGGCAGTACCTGGAGAGGGAAATTGTCACTGTAAATCATGTAGTGATATAATTGTACATCTGTAGAGATGTTGTGTGTAGACTGACTAGAGTATGGGACCAGTCAGTGTAGAAAATCATCATATAAATGATCCAGTCTGTCGATTCTGTATAATCGTCCAGCCTTGGTTAGTGCCATGGTACCTCATTATGTAATTAGGCCAGGTTAGAGTTAATTAAGCAGGCCCGTGGGGCAGGGTTATTAGTGGATATCCTGAGGTCTGTATATTGTCCTGATGAATTTGCATTGTTTATGGAGGCCATTTCCATATGTTTCATTTGCATGTTGCATGTATGATGTGTGTGGTGAGTCAGTAGATGTGATCGCTGACTGATTGCCTAATGATGTCATTAGCATGGGGGGCATGCTGACGGTATCATTATGTGCAGGTTTGTGTAACGGTATCAGGTATACGTTATTACTGTCCTAGGAACTGTGTTGAGGATTTAAAGGGACCCTTTGAGTATTCAGGGAAATTCTCAGTCACTTAATGGGAGCGAGCAATTTGTTAATTTGCCTAATTATGGGAGAATTAGTGCCAGCTGTCCGCGTAGAGCGACGGTGCCTTATATTAACGTAATTGTCTTGCTGAAGCCACCGGGATCGGGCGATCTTTTGCAACGTTTGCAAGATTAGTGGGGCAGTAATAAGGGGATACCTTGAGTGTTGCAAAACCGTGTCATTACTGTGTGGGCATAGTAATTAACGAGTTGCAGTAGTCGCAACCGTATGTGGGCAGTGCTATTTTATGTTATTTTGCATGCCATTATATGTGTGACCTATGTAACCTTAGGGTTACTTTGTTTCTTTAAGTTGTGTTGAGAACTTGAGGATTCAGTGAGTTAATTAGGGGTAATTAACTGATAAGGGGGTGCACACTTGAAGTTGTTGAATGAGTGAGTGGCTGTTATGGGAGAACAGTGTTGAACTTGAGCTTGTGGGAATACGTTTCCGGTGCAATTAATTGTCCGTGTGACAATTAATTGACCACTCTAGCTAATTATGTAATTAGCATTCTCATCATGAATTCACGTAGTGGGAGAGGATCTGTCAGAGTCTGTCAGTGATAGTGTTAACGTCAGTTGCTCGAGACTAACTGCCTTTCGGGGTTGGGCAATTAGTGGCTCATGATAATTAGTGGAGTAATTAACGTCTGGAGTCTTGAGGACTCAGATGACTCGGTAAAGCGAGGTCATGGGGTTAGCATAATACGTTATATTAATCATATTCTGTCTGGTGACAGTGGATTAAGTTGCACTCATTGTTAATTAGTAATTAACTCCTCTTCCGTGAATTCACAGTGTTTGATGAGACCTGCTTAGGCAGTGCGGAGTGAGACGTATTTATGTATGATTAATTATCGGTCTGGTGACAGTTAATTAATTGCTCGAGGTAATTAGGGTAATTAGCACTCATTAGTAAGTAAAAGTAATTAATGGTACACAGACTGTTGAGAAGCCACCCACTTGGGGTAGGCTTAGTTAACGTAACTCAATTGGGATGTAATTAGTGGTCCGTTTGACCTTAATTAAGAATTACTCACTGAATACTTGCAAGGAGTCAAGTGTGATGTAATTTAAGAGTTTGAGTTATTGTGACAAGAGGACTTGTGTTAACGTAGAGTACTATCATGTTGTGTCTAGCGTGAGACACTTGTTGTGATTAAAGTAGTACTTGTTGCTGACTGCTGTGATCAGTCAATTTCCATCATTATTCACATAATCAAGTTTGTAATTGATTAAGGCAATTTCTTTTGGTTATCGTCTAGTGACGAGGGTAAAGTAACTTAGGGATGAGTGGAGCTGTGTCCCAGAATCCCACCTTGCCTGACTTTGTTCACTTAGTTGTGATAGGGGGAGTCACTGTTAGACTACCCACCTGATTACGGGGGTCGCTCCTGTGGGCGGGAGGACCTTAAGCTTGTGATTAGAGTAGCTGCCACTAGGAAGCCGTGTCACTATTGATTGCTTGCTTGTGTCATCAGTGGATAAATTTGTTCAGTTAGTTCATGTTGTCAGCCCGAAGTGTCAGCAGGATGGAGCCTGCTGTCATTTCTCGAGGGGCTGTTGAATAGCTGTGTTGCAAATGCACTGGTTGGACTTTAACGTAATTAAATCACTCGCTGCGGTGT
>WNGS01029870.1:0-22070 GCA_020271785.1 Procambarus virginalis
GGAGAAGGGTGGGCCGACTGCATTTTCCTGGATTGCCAAAAAGCCTTTGACACAGTACCGCACAAAGGCTGTTAAAAAGTTGGAGCAACAGGCAGGAGTAAAAGGGAAGGTGCTCCAGTGGATAAGGAGTGACTTAAGCAACAGGAAACAGCGAGTAACGGTGAGGGGGGAGACATCAGAGTGGCGAGATGTCAACAGCGGAGTCCCACAGGGCTCAGTACTTGGACCCATCCTGTTTCTAATATATGGAACGATCTTCGGAGGGTATAGATATTCCTCTCAATGTTTGTGATGATGCAAAAATTATGAGAAGAATCAAGACGGATGAAGATAGACAGAGACTACAGGATGACCTGGAGAAAACTGGAGGAATGGTCTAGAAAAGGGCTGCTAAAGTTCAACTCGGGAAAGTGTAAGGTGATGAAATTAGGAGAAGGGAGCAGGGGGCTGAACACAAGGTATCATTTGGGAGGGGAATCCTACAAGAGTCAAATAGAGAGAAAGATCTGGGGGTTGATATCACACCGAACCTGTCCCCAGAAGCCCACATCAAAAGAATATCATCAGCGGCATATGCTAGACTGGCCAACATAAGAACTGCCCTTTAGAAATTTGTGTAAGGAATCTTTCAGAACCCTGTATACCACTTATGTAAGACAATCCTGGAGTATGCAGCTCCAGCCTGGAGTCCATACTAGTTAAACACAAGACAAAGTTAGAGAAGATTCAGCGGTATGCCACCAGGCTCTCCCGGAACTGAGAGGATTGAGCTACGAGGAAAGGCTAAAGGAGCTGAACCTCACATCCCTGGAAAACAGAAGAGTAAGGGGAGACATGATAACCACCTACAAAATCTCAGGGGAATTGACAGGGCGGACAAAGAGAAACTCTTCACCACGGGTGGGACACGAACAGGGGACACAGGTGGAAACTTAGTACCCAGATGAGCCACAGAGACGTAGAAAGAATTTTTCAGTGTCAGAGTAGTTAATAAATGGAATGCACTAGGAAGTGATGTGGGGAGGCTGACTCCATACACAGTTTCAAGTGTAGATATGATAGAGCCCAGTAGGCTCAGGAATCGTACACCTGTTGATTGACAGTTGAGAGGCGGGACCAAAGAGCCAAAGCTCAACCCCCGCAAGCACAATTAGGTGAGTACAATTAGGTGAGTACACACACACCAAGGAAGCAGCTTCCACCCAAGGAAGGGGCCAGGGTAGCCTGGTGGATAGCGCGCAGACTTGTATTCTGTGGCGCGGGTTCGATTCCCGCACCCGGAAGAGAAACAAATGGGCAAAGTTTCTTTCACCCTGAATGCCCCTGTTACCTAGCAGTAAATAGGTACCTGGGAGTTAGTCAGCTGTCACGGGCTGCTTCCTGGGGTGTGTGTTGTGTGTGTGTGGTGTGAAAAAAAATAGTAGTGTAGTTAGTAAACAGTTGATTGACAGTTGAGAGGCGGGCCGAAAGAGCAAAGCTCAACCCCGTAAAATACAACTAAGTGAATACAACTAGTGAATACACACACACACAACACACACACACACACACCACACACACACACACACACACACACACACACACACACAGTGTAGTACCTCAAGGAACGGTACTAGGGCCCATTCTGTTCCTATATGTAAACAATCTAACGAAGAAGCTTCTTATTCTTATTCTTATGATCTCATTCTTATTCATGTTTGCTGACGATACTAAGCTAATGAGACGAATCAGAACTGAGGAGAACTGAAAAACATTACAAAACTTATACAATCCCCAGAGATGATCTGAAAAATTTAGACTTTAATCCTGACAAATACAAGGTTATGAGATTAGAGTTGGAGCGAGAAGACCTCATATACAGTACAGGATGAAGGGAAGGAAGCTTCCAACTTTTGAAAACGAGAAAGACTTAGGAATGGACATAACTGGAGATCTACCACCAGTATAAGGAAGGAAACATATACCAGCCTGGCAAACGTCAGGTTATGCTTCAGGAACATGGACAAATATCACTGCCGAGCGCTGTATACATCCTTTGTGAGACCTATATTATGATGCGTCAGCATGGAACCCCCTACTCGAAGAAGCACAAACTAGAAAAGGTCCAAAAATATGCAACAAGGCTCGCTCCTGAGCTAAGAGGACTAAGCTATGAGGAAAGACTGAGGGGAAGTGAAGCTCACTATACTGGAGGAAAGAAGGAATAGGTCACCTTCCTGTCCCACCGAACAGAAGACATCTTCCTGTCCCACCGAACAGAGGAAACCTTCCTGTCCCACCCAACAGAAGACATCTTCCTGTCCCACCGAACAGAGGAAACCTTCCTGTCCCACCCAACAGAAGACACCTTCCCGTCCCACACGACGGAAGGTGGGGCCCTGTCCCACACGACGGGAAGGTGGGCCCCTGTCCCACACGACGGGAAGGTGGGCCCCTGTCCCACACGACAGGAAGGTGGGGCCCTGTCCCACACGACAGAAAGGTGGGCCCCTGTCCCACACGACAAGAAGGTGGGCCCCTGTCCCACACGACGAGAAGGTGGGCCCCTGTCCCACACGACAGGAAGGTGGGCCCCTGTCCCACACGACAGGAAGGTGGGCCCCTGTCCCACACGACAGGAAGGTGGCCCCCACCATAGTCTACACACACCAATTACTACTCTGAGCACGACGCAATTTCTAACTTGTGCTGGGAATCTTGTGGTCGTTCCTCTTGAAGACGACCTCCTCCTCCTCCTGCCTCTGCTGACTGCGGCCACTTGGTGGACATCTTACTCACTCTTACTTACTTACTTACTATAATCCTCATCTTACTCAAACACATTAATGTAATCAGTGTTCCTTTATACCGGTGTATGACTTCATACTACTCACACTTCATAATTTATGAGTGAGCCGTCCGCATGCCATCCACACATGCCTGTGAGACACATCAATGTCCTCACTAATGTGGTACCAATTCTAAGTACAACAGTAATTGTGTATCTTACACAGTGTATGTAAGCGTAATACACCTTGTTTGTACACTTAATACACCTTTTATGTACGAGTAATACACCTTGTATATACGTGAAGGAGGCAACCACCTGCAGGCTGGTACCTCACGATGAAGTTACCTCCACCAATGAGGAACAAGCTCACAACGCCCCCTCAAAACGAGGGAGGAGTGAATGTATAGTGTTCTGAGGTCGCAATTAATCGTCAGGCTGCTATCGCGGGGGAGGATACTGCTTGCCAGTATTGTGAGGGTCTCCAGCTGCTGGACAACTCTTAGCAACTGGACAATGGTATTTATACCGAGGCACACGGACGTCGTAATGTCACCTTTCTACTTGATGGAGCCTTCTCATTGGATAGCGTCATCGTCTCCAGATATCTCATTCGCGAAACGATAATCCTTGGTTCAAAATAAAGCGTAGATTTGTAAATAAATAGTTGTCAATGCTATTACACACAAAATTATTTTTCACATAGTGTCACATCTGGGGCGGACTCGCGCAAAATCGCCGAGCGGGAGAGTTGAGCCGGAGACCTGAAAGCCCGGCTCACCGCAGACGTATTCGTCATTCCTCGTAACTGAATTTAAATGTTGGGATAGACAATAGAGAGTATGCGAGGGTGTGGCTCAGAGTGCTGACGACCACACGGTGTGGCTGGTGCCTCGCCCCAGCGTCACAGGATGGGTGGGGACAGGTACGGGAGTGAAGGAAGAGAAAGAGAAGAGACAAGAGGATAGCCTAGGGACAAGGATTAGAACAGCGTTACGAGGGAGGGTGGAGTGACAGGGATAAGAGACAGCAAGCATATCCACAGTGACATGATAGTAGGAGTGAAGGAACTCTTGCGACACACACCACCATTCATCCCTCACCTCACTTATCCTTCATCATATACAATAATTCAATCATGTCACTCTTCATTCCTCATCTTTCTAGAAGAGGTTTCTAAACACTGAGTAAACTTGTATACATTCTATAGTATGCAGACCAAGACCAAACTGCATTATCTAAATGGGACCTGAACTGAGCAAGATAAAGCTGAAGAATAACGATGGGTGTCTTAGTCTGTATCTGTTTATATTACTTCACTGTAGTACGTCTTTGCTTGTATATTATAACACTTTAAGATAAATAATAAAAGTCGTTAATGTTTACTTAAAGCCCTTCACTCGCTCTACCATAATATTTTGCGTAGCTCACTGTGGGAGGGGAGCATGGGTAGCTCACTGTGGGAGGGGAGCATGGGTAGCTCACTGTGGGAGGGGAGCATGGGTAGCTCACTGTGGGAGGGGAGCATGGGTAGCTCACTGTGGGAGGGGAGCATGGGTAGCTCACTGTGGGAGGGGAGCATGGGTAGCTCACTGTGGGAGGGGAGCATGGGTAGCTCACTATGGGAGGGGAGCATGGGTAGCTCACTGTGGGAGGGGAGCATGGGTAGCTCACTGTGGGAGGGGAGCATGGGTAGCTCACTGTGGGAGGGGAGCATGGGTAGCTCACTGTGGGAGGGGAGCATGGGTAGCTCATTATGGGAGGGGAGCATGGGTAGCTCACTGTGGGAGGGGAGCATGGGGTAACGCATTGTGAGGTAACAGCTGGTGACCCATCTAGAGAGCAGCGAGGTAATATATTTCAGGAGAGATCGTGTGTAGTATTTTCCATTGGTAAACAAGGTGGTTTGGCGGGTGCATTAACGTACACTTCACCTGCATAGAGAAATCACATTAACGTGCTGTATCAATGAAAACAAAATCTATAGGAGCCATGAGAAGGATTCGAACCTACGCTGTGGGTACTCCCAAGCACACGGCTTAGACAACTACACCACGACATGGTCTAAAGCAATGCAACCCGGGGTTCAACTGCAAACTCTAGGTTTCCTGAGGCTTACAGTGAAACCCACTGCACCACATGGGAGACAATGTATCAAACCCTGGTTTGGCTTCAGTGTAAACCTCAGGAACCCTAGAGGATTCAGCAGAACTCCACGTTGTGTTGCTGTTGACCATGTCGTGGTGTAGCGCCTCATGGCTCCTACTGATTTTCTCGTGAACTTTCCCATTGTTTAAGATGACGGGCTGTTAGTCCGGCCTCAAACACTGCACAAATGCTCATTAATTTAGAATGTATGTATAAAGTATTTTTCATTCATAACCGGGGGGGGGGCGGGTTGATTACTGCAATAACAAACAGTTGGCAGTGTTTTGAAGATGGGTTGCCACAGTTAGGGAAAGGCAACACCATTTGGGGAATGGCTGGCTTATGTGGGAAGGGTATAACAGATGTGTTTGGGGAGGGGGGACACCATATGTGGGGGAGGGGG
This sequence comes from Procambarus virginalis, assembly GCA_020271785.1. Lineage (NCBI taxonomy): Eukaryota > Metazoa > Arthropoda > Malacostraca > Decapoda > Cambaridae > Procambarus > Procambarus virginalis. The sequence continues at coordinate 5,319 of WNGS01029870.1, forward strand.
GACACCATGTGGGGGAGGGGGAGACACCATGTGGGGGAGGGGGAGACACCATTAGCAACGTTGCATATTGCAAGTACTGACATTTGCAAGACATACAGCCTATTTGGGTACAGTGATGATTTGATAAGGATGACTGTGGAATACAGAGATGACGGGGTATTCGCCGAGATGAATAGGAATTCCCTGAGGGGGTGAGGGGGTAAGGGGGATGCGCCGAGAGTCAGAGGGGGACTCACTGAGGGTCAGAGGGAACTCACTGAGGGTCAGAGGGAACTCACTGAGGGTCAGAGGGAACTCACTGAGGGTCAGAGGGAACTCACTGAGGGTCAGAGGGAACTCGCTGAAGGGGTAGGGGGATTTACGAAAAATATTGTTGAGGGGTGGGGGTGACGGGAATGGATTACATAGGATTACAAGGCTGACTGTCCATGAAGAGTTCCAAACAAACGTTCTAGGGAGATTTATATCGGGTTCTACGAACATGGGGATTTGTGGGATTACATTGTGTGTGTTTATGCCTTAACCAGAAGGGAACCGGTGGTGCCTGCGAGAGTGTGTCTCTCTCCCCCACACCCAACTCCCCCCTCCACCCGCTCATCTCCAGTCTTCTGCTGTCGTTATAACTGTCGATTATTTCAGTGTTGCTTGACAAGAGACATCTTGACAAGCAACACTGAAATAATCGACAGGTATGACGACACCAGGAGACTTGACATCAGCGAGGCGCTGCACATCAAGAAGTTACACACAATTACATTCTACCCAATTCAAGACCGCGAGCCAACGCAGAGACAGGACCCAATGACCCTGCCTTAAGAACATAAGCTGCCCATGTTGATACATTTAATACCAAATAAATATATCCCTTATATATATATATATATATATATATATATATATATATATATATATATATATATATATATATATATATATATATATATATGGGACGGGGTTCCATGATGATTATTAAAACTGTCCGGCGTCCCATTGGACTACTGAAAAATACCGTAAATAACGGGAAAGACAAAGATGACGAATATATGCTAATCAGGACACTATACATGAAAATATATATGGTTGAAAAATCATGAAATAATCTCTAGCTAGAGCAAAGAAGAGGATTACTCGATTGACTCTGTGGATTAATCTAGCTGAAGAGTTGCCATTACCCATAGAGCAAGATCAATTTCTGAGAGATGATTGATTAAGGGAGAGAAGGATTATTCTAATAAAAAAAATTGTCGAGAAAGTCGTTGGGATTATTTTCAAGAAGAGGGATTACCAGAAAGAAATGTTGAATTACTGACAAAACTATAGCTTAATCGAAAAATAAGCGGATTAATCCATTCAACTAAGCTGGATTACTTGAAAAATACCGAATCAGAGAAACTGATTGATAAGAAGTATTATAACTGGCTATGTGGATTCATTCGATAAAATCCACCACACGTTAAATAATCATAAATCAACATAATCAGAGAGATTAAGAGGAATATTGAAGATGCAGCGTCCAGAACAACGAGGATTTAGTGCTCAGCGTTGGAGATTTATGGGGTTAGGCGTATCTGGATTACCTGAACTTCAGAAAGGATTTCCGGTAATGCAACAGATTACCGAAGAGTCTCACTGCGATTTACTGAGGCTAGCAGGAGGATTACTTGGAAATAGGGAGAGGATTACTTGCAGCGGATAGTGACTTCTTTGAACTATCAAAGGGATTACTGTAAACTGTCAAACGGATTACTTGAGATTATTACATTAATTGACTACACTTGTAACAAGGAATGTTAGCTTACTGTGGGAGAGAGGACTCTCAGCTTACTGTGGGAGGAGAGAGGACTCTCAGCTTACTGTGGGAGGAGAGAGGACTCTCAGCTTACTGTGGGAGGAGAGAGGACTCTCAGCTTACTGTGGGAGGAGAGAGGACTCTCAGCTTACTGTGGGAGGAGAGGACTCTCAGCTTACTGTGGGAGGAGAGAGGACTCTCAGCTTACTGTGGGAGGAGAGAGGACTCTCAGCTTACTGTGGGAGGAGAGGACTCTCAGCTTACTGTGGGAGGAGAGAGGACTCTCAGCTTACTGTGGGAGGAGAGAAAGGACTCTATCTGCATAATAGTCACGGTCTCCAAGGATGTTGTAATGTAATTTTATAGTTCGAGTCTCGCCCTTGTCCGTTATTCATTAAGTTCACCAATTCCACATTCTCTCTCTCTCTCTCTCTCTCTCTCTCTCTCCCTAGAACATCCGTGTCATCTCAGGGACCATTAGGAGACCCACCACTTGGCTGCCCAAACACTACAGGTCGACCAACATGCCTCACTATCAGCACTCCGGCGGCCATGTGTTCTCCAACTGTTGCCTCAGCTTACCACCCCGGAAACCTTCCATCACAGCTGCCTCAGCTTACCGCCCCCGGAAACCTTCCATATTGGCGAGTCTCTTATCAAAACAGTGACCCGCTCTTGTGCTGGAGTTTAGTGTTAACATCCTGGTAATCACTGCTACCAGGAAAACATTTTGCTGTGCCTACCAGGAGGCTGCTCGCAGCCATGTTGCTCTCAGTTATACATATAAAGTTCGAGGTGCATACCTCGAACTATACCTTATGAACCGGTGATTTGTTGCGTGTGTGCTGTGTTGTGTGTGCTGTGTTGCGTATGCTGTATTGTATGCTATGTTGCGAGTGATGTACAAGCTGTACTCACGTACCTCTTGGGTCTCTCCTCGTAACTCTTAACTTTCTATAAAGTAATTTGTATAAATTAACAAGTTTATAAGTTTCAGAGATTACCGGGGCTCTGCCATATATACATATAAAGATGGATATCTGCGTATGATGAGTAGCCGCCTTCACATGATGGGGAGGCTGGTCCACATCACTTAGCGTGTTCCTATTACTCACTACCCTGACAATGACAACATTCTGACTAATGTCTCTCTGGTTCCATTGGGGCCACAGTGCCTGTCTCTTGTGTTCGTGTACGACCCTACTAAATTGTCCAGACACTTCTGGGACGTCACTGCCAGTGCCAGTCAAGTGGACACTTCTGGGATGTCACTGCCAGTACCAGTCTCTGTTGGGCAGGTCATCTATACAACAAGTCAGGATGGAAGGGATTCCCCGGGTTTAACACAATTCACTGACTAAATCTGCTCTATAGTGTTAGTATTATCGTCACCATACCGGCAACTACACGTAGCTCTAAGTGCTAATGTATTCTGGACCACAGATCTCATCATCTCTCCTGACCACACTCGCAGCCTCCTGTACATTACTCACTTTTTACTTTGTAAACAATGTAACATTATTTTCAGATTTAACAACAAATTTGAATATTTCTTTATTATATGTATAATTATTACAACTATAACACGACTGACTAGATTCTCATAGATCTGTAGGCTCACAGATGGCTCCGTCCTCTTACTGAACCCTTCTGTCACAGATGGCTCTGTCCTCTTACTGAACCCTGTCACAGATGGCTCCAGCTTTAACCTGTACCCTCAGGTTCACGGGTGGATAAAACTTCACCCTGTGCTCAGTTTAAACGTCTCGTAAAATTGAGTTTATACCAATAATACACATTTTATATTACAACAGATACCAGCCTCGGGCGTTAAAATAAACAAACGCGAACGCTTTTAGTGTTGGCGTTAAAACCTGGAGAGAGAAAGAGGGAAGGCAGAAGGGTAAGAGAGAATGAGAGGAAGAGCAACAGCTTCCGTGTGTAAGGAAGTCATCGGCCCCCCCAGGCAGCTAGAGTGAGCAACAGAAAACGAGATATCCATCCATCTGCCGGGAGTGACTATTATAACTGTCTCCATTTCTCTTTCTCCCCTCCAGTAGAAGCTGTAGTGTGTATCCACCTTCTAGGTCACCTTCAGATGCACAGCAGGTCCTCCTCACCAACAGTGCTACCATGTTCAACAGGGTCCCTCCCCACCCGTACAGTGAGCCACCATGGCCACCACACACACACCATCAACGAAGGAACAAGCAGGTGGGAGAGTTGTAGCTCAAAAGGCACTACGGGCTCACCATAGCCCGTGCTACTTGGAACTTTTTCTTCCAGTTAGTGAATCTTAAACAACAGCAGCAGCTCAGTGGTCGAGTGGTAGGCAAGAAGCTACTTTTATGTTGCCTTTGCTTGAAGCTTGGAAAAAGTGTGTGTGTGGACATGAGACGTTACTAGTGCCTTGACAACCTTGCTGGAGTTACAAGAGATTAACAAGTACCGTGACAAGTTTGGTACTGACAGGGAAGTGACAGGTAAAGTGACATTGCAACTCCGGTAGAGTGACAAACAACAGTCCTGACTACCTCAGGAGAAATGACAAGTGAGCCCCAGGTCCCATGACAAACCCGTGGAAATGAGGGAACTGTCATAGCAACCTCAGTAGAGATATGAGTGCCATGTTTCGTGACATCTTCGCGAGTGTGACAAGTGTCATGACATACCCAACTGTGTACAGATAAATGGCAATCACGGGTGATGGACAGGTGTCACTACAACCCCGGCAGAGTGGTAAGTGACGGACAGGTGTCATAACAGCCTCCGGAGAGTGGCAGATGGTGTCAAGTGAGTGCCGTGTCCTGCCACACTCGGGGTAACATAATTGTGCCGCATGTGTTGATAACTCCGGAGAATAACAGTTATTACACTGGTGCCAGGTTAGTGGCACCACCACTGGTGCCAGGTTAGTGGCACCACCACTGGTGCCAGGTTAGTGGCACCACCACTGGTGCCAAGTAGCACGAGTGTGACAAGCAACGCAATAATCCCTCTATTCAATCACCAGACGTAAGGTGCTTGCATACATGTGTTACACTCGTTACCAGCTGCTGAAGGGCTCGTTAACTGCTCCTGAAGGGCTCGTTACCAGCTGCTGAAGGGCTCGTTAACTGCTCCTGAAGGGCTCGTTACCAGCTGCTGAAGGGCTCGTTAACTGCTCCTGAAGGGCTCGTTACCAGCTCCTGAAGGGCTCGTTAACTGCTCCTGAAGGGCTCGTTACCAGCTCCTGAAGGACTCGTTACCAGCTCCTGAAGGGCTCGTTACCAGCTCGTGAAGGACTCGTTACCAGCTCCTGAAGGGCTCGTTACCGGCTCGTGAAGGGCTCGTTACCAGCTCGTGAAGGGCTCGTTACCAGCTCGTGAAGGGCTCGTTACCAGCTCGTGAAGGGCTCGTTACCAGCTCGTGAAGGGCTCGTTACCAGCTCGTGAAGGGCTGGGAGAGCGCTTGTGGGATGATCACCTCGGCAGGATCCAGACATGTATAATTTGGATGATCTGCCATACTCGGCTGATTGACTGTGACATGTATATTACAAGTCGTTTGATATCTTGCTCTCTCATGTCTCATTACTTTCCTGTAAACAATTTTGTGTCTGTCTTTCGTTCCTTTTCTCTTTTAACTGACAGGTTGTTTAAGAGCCTCAGCATTTATGTCACTATATATTTGTGAGAAGCTAAAATCTGTTGTTATTCATCAGCTGGATATATATTTTGTATTTATCAGTTTTTTCTTTAAAGTTAAATTAGGCGTCTGGAGAATAAACAGTTAATGTCTATGTGGCTTCTTTAAACTAAGGTCTGGACCAGGTCTTATTTTTGTGTACCCAGGTGGGTATAGGAGCAGACGATTTCTAACTGCTGTTTGCTGGCTGAGAGCCGCTCCCTTCCCAGAGCTCATATTAACTCTCATCCACTTGTGTTCCCTGGAGTACAACCCACTAATCGGTTAACACACGGGTACACAACTGCTGATGGGTGAACTGAGGCGAACAGTTAAGGATTGCTGCCTAGTTAATCCATCCGAAGCAGGGCTCGAGCCCAGATGAAATCGCTCACGAAGCGCGGCGCGAGTGTGCTACCACTACGACACTAAAGATTTTATTTGCTTCTTTCCTGGTCTCTGTTAAGGGATTTTCTCCTATCATTAGAGTGACCTTTGTAAGTCCCTAATACCGTAGTAGAGTGGTCCCAGGAGGCTGAGCTTGGCATCCCACTTACTCTTTCTCACCCCCCCCCCTCTCCCCCTCCCCACCAGGTGGAAGTTTATCTTGGCTGTACACTCACCCATCTCCTTTCCCTCCGCCCAGCACTGGGAGACTAAGCTTGGCTTCCCATTCAGCCTCCCCTCCCTTCAGGTGGGGGCTGACCTTAGCTCTACACCCGCCCCACATCTTCCCCGCCTCCCCTGGCCCAGCAGCTGGAGTCTGAACTCCGCGCCGCGGGCCCCCCCAGGGTGTCGGGGGCCCCAGGGTGTCGGGTACCGCCCAGCGAGACACGATATCACAACCGTTTTTACACGTTTACCGGCTAGATCTCTGAAGCTCCTCCACTTGTTTAATGAGCTCGATAGCTACACATACAATCATTGTTTTAATCACGTTTACGACATGAATAAGACCGGCTTAAAAATTGGTATGTGTTAACGGAACAGAGAAAATGTCTTTGTTGCCAAGAGCACCTCTGGCTGGTGATATTATGTTGCAGCGGTAAATAATGGCTTGTTGCAGGGGAAATTGGGGGGGAGGGAAGGGCCATTAGCCCACCACAGGGGGTGTAGGTCAGAGGCCGTGTCCGCCATCCCCCTGACATTTAAAAGGATAAAGTTGTTTTTGTGGTGGTCTAGCATGGCTTGTGTGCTGCTCTTCTCACCAAACACAAACACGTCACTACATTTGTCTCCCTCTTGACACTCACTTAATACACAGTCTGCTGTTTAATATTGTAATATACACAAAGTAATGTATAATATGCTTTATTATACACAGTTTGGTATAAGTTTTATTATACACAGTCTGGTATATAATGTTTTATTATTCACAGTCTGGTATATAATGTTTTATTATTCACAGTCTGGTATATAATGTTTTATTATTCACAGTCTGGTATATAATGTTTTATTATTCACAGTCTGGTATATAATGTTTTGTTATTCACAGACTGGTATATAATGTTTCATAATACAGTCTGGTATATAATATTTTATATTCAGTCTGGTATATAATGTTTTATTATACACAGTCAGGTATATAATATGTTTTATTATACACAGTCTGGTATATAATGTTTCATAATACAGTCTGGTATATAATGTTTTATTATTCAGTCTGGTATATAATGTTTTATTATACACAGTCTGGTATATAATATGTTTTATTATACACAGTCTGGTATATAGTGTTTTATTATTCACAGTCTGGTATATAATATATTCTTGCTGTCCCCCAGTTCTCTCCATGAAGCAGACTAGCCAAGTGGACTCCTCGTCAAGGTGATGCTTAACAAGGTTGTTAACCTACATGCACATATTTCTGCGGGCGCTTGTCAACATCTAGACGCCAGCGTCTACCAAGCGTGTAGGGTTTCATGGCAGAGTGGTCGTCATGCTGGCCAACAACCCCACACCACTATGTCCGCTTACTATTCCCTTCATTTACTTTCCGAAATTATTTGTAAATGTTGCACTGTAAGTGGGCGGCATGAGCAGCATGCACTGTAACTGGGCCACTCTGGAGGATGCACTGTGAGTGGGCACCACGAACAGCATGCACTGTGACCGAAAATCTTGAACATATATTGAGTTTTCTTTCACAGTTCAGTTCTGTAGACGAGTAGTATAGTGCATGCAGGTTAGTCATCTTGTATACATTTCCAAGTGGTTATCTGAAGTGTAAACTGTTGTCTTAATCAAGATATTCCAGTGTATCCTTTTTTAAATTATTTTCACTATTTCCATTGTGCAAAGTAAAAATTTGTTGACAAATTAACAAATCGTGTTCCTTGCCCACAGGTGCAAGTAGTTCCAACGGTGTGTTAAGTAACACCCACTGTACTCTCCTTATGCAAATATTCCCTTTGTGTTGCCTTCTACAAAAAATGAACATTTTTCCTAATGTTCAAAATCTCTAATGTCTGCCCACTTCACGATAATTCCAGACGGTGTGAACTACTATAAAAACCCCTAAGTAGCTAATTGTGTGCAAATTCAAGACAATGAATGCCAGACTGTTTTCTTTTCTTTCCTTCCTCTCTCTCTCTCTCTCTCTTCCCTGCCCTCCCTCTCTCTCTCTTCCCTGCCCTCCCTCTCTCTTCCTGCCCTCCCTCTCTCTCTCTTCCCTGCCCTCCCTCTCTCTCTCTTCCCTGCCCTCCCTCTCTCTCTCTTCCCTACCCTCCCTCTCTCTCTCTTCCCTGCCCTCCCTCTCTCTCTCTTCCCTACCCTCCCTCTCTCTCTCTTCCCTGCCCTCCCTCTCTCTCTCTCCCTGCCCTCCCTCTCTCTCTCTTCCCTGCCCTCCCTCCCTCTCTCTCTCCCTACCCTCCCTCCCTCTATCATATCCTTACTTGAGAGGCGTGTGACCTTGAGGGTGTCATGTGTTGTGGCAGTACGAGGCTGTGGCAACCCGTGTAATTACTCTATTGTCCTGGACTGCGGCTTACGTGTGGAGAAAGTTAAGAGCTCTTCACGTGGAGTAGCGAAAGGATGGGTGAGCTGAGGTAGAGGGAGAGGAGAACGCAAGTGGAGGAGAGACTATTAATTACTATTATCTCTAGTGTTGCAGTCTGGCCCAGCACTGCGGACCCTACAACAGCAACACCCTCACAAATGCTCACTTTAATTTTAATGACTGTGTTAGCAAATGAATGATTTTAATTCTATGTGCAAATGAGGGAACATTTCTTGCCTCTGATTCCTTTGTTTCTCTTGGCAGGAGTTTTGTGGTGTGAATATCAGAGGGGGAAGTTATGGAGCTGTTGTGTAATTGCTTAATGAAATTGTTTTGAATATTCATATATAGGAACACTAATATTTTGTTTCTTTGTCAATAAGCATTGTTTAATTTTTTGTAGTCCGCCAGATCGTTGGCAATATTATGACCTGTTTAGTTTTAAAAATTTAATGACATAGGGTTAACACACAAACAGTGGGGGGGGGAGGGCCTCGCGGCTGGGGGGGGGAGGGCCTCGCGGCTGAGTGGACAGCGCTCTGAGGTTGTAGTCCTAAAGGCCCGCGTTCGATTCCGGCAGAGGCAGAAATAAATGGGCAGTTTCTTTCACTCTGTTGCCCCCGTTCACTTAGCAGTAAACAGGTACCTGGGAGTTAGATGGCTACTATGAGCTGCTTCCTGGGAATGTGAGTGTGTGTGTGTGTAATTACCTAAGTGTAATTACCTAAGTGTAGTTACAGGATGAGAGCTATGCTCGTGGTGTCCCGTTTTCCCAGCACTCTTTGTCATATAACGCTTTGAAACTACTGACTGTCTTGGCCTCCACCACCTTCTCCCCTAACTTGTTCCAACCGTCTACCACTCTGTTCGCGAAAGTGAATTTTCTTATATTTCTTCGGCATCTGTGTTTAGCTAGTTTATATCTATGACCTCTTGTTCTTAAAGTTCCAGGTCTCAGGAAATCTTCCCTATCGATTTTATAAATTCCTGTTACTATTTTGTATGTTTTGTGTGTGTGTGTGTGTGTGTGTGTGTGTTAGATATATGTGTAGTAGACATAATAGATGAAAAATAAATTGGTTAAAAAGGCGGGGACCAAGAGCTAATAGTTCGATTCTGCAGATACAAATAGTAAATACAAATATTAAATACACAGGAAAGAGTAGTAGTGAATACCTTGCCAGCCTCATTAACTTCTGACCATTCACCGAGTAATGACATGTTCGCATGACTTATGATAACAATTAACTCTCAGAGCCTCATGGGATCATTACCACAAGAGTAATAACCACTGAGCTTTATGACGTTATCACATCTTATGCCTGTACCTCAGTATGCCCTCAAGACCTCTTACTCGGTAAGATGACGTGCGTGATATAAGGACCAGAACAACACAGTGCGTGCTGTTCTATGTGCCTGTTATTCCGTTTTCTTTGTATGCCTGTTGCCCGTTAAGCCGTGTCTGCAGCACTGTATGCCTGTAACACGGTATGCCTGTATACCTGTAAGACATTAGTGAGCATGAGAGCGAGTGCGAGAAGTGAGGGTGCCGACTGCCGAACACCCAACCCATTTTTTTTTTTTTTTTTTTTTTTTTTTTTTTTTTTTTAGATATATACAAGAGTTGTTACATTCTTGTACAGCCACTAGTACGCGTAGCGTTTCGGGCAGGTCCCTGGAATACGATCCCCTGCCGCGACGAATCGTTTTTTCATCCAAGTACACATTTTACTGTTGCGTTAAACAGAGGCTACAGTTAAGGAATTGCGCCCAGTAAATCCTCCCCGGCCAGGATACGAACCCATGACATAGCGCTCGCGGAACGCCAGGCGAGTGTCTTACCACTACACCACAGAGACTGTTAAAGAACGTTACTGTTAAAGAATTACTCAAGAACACCCGGACAAAACAGGCGCCACTCAACAAAGCTGCCAATTACTAGAGTGCAAGAGAGATAATTGGGTCAAGGCGGAGAGTGAGCTTGACCCGGGCTGACAACACGGTGCCTTGTACCGTGTACCCTCCACCACAACACGGTGCCTTGTACCGTGTACCCTCCACCACAACATGGTGCCTTGTACCGTGTACCCTCCACCACAACACGGTGCCTTGTACCGTGTACCCTCCACCACAACACGGTGCCTTGTACCGTGTACCCTCTACCACAACACGGTGCCTTGTACCGTGTACCCTCCACCACAACACGGTGCCTTGTACCGTGTACTCTCCACCACAACACGGTGCTTTGTACCGTGTACTCTCCACCACAACACGGTGCCTTGTACCGTGTACCCTCCACCACAACACGGTGCCTTGTACCGTGTACCCTCCACCACAACACGGTGCCTTGTACCGTGTACCCTCCACCACAACACGGTGCCTTGTACCGTGTACCCTCCACCACAACACGGTGCCTTGTACCGTGTACCCTCCACCACACTTTCCCATTTAAAGCTGTACTACTGGTGGTAGAGTAGGGAACGGTGAGACACTGTTGGTGTGTTGGGGGAGAGAGCGGTGTGTTGGAGGAGAGAGCGGTGTGTTGGGGGAAGAGCGGTGTGTTGGGGGAGAGAGCGGTGTGTTGGGGGAAGAGCGGTGTGTTGGGGGAGAGAGCGGTGTTGGGGGAAGAGCGGTGTGTTGGGGGAGAGAGCGGTGTTGTTTCTTGGGGGTAAGAGCGGAGTGTTGGGGGAAGAGCGGTGTGTTGGGGGAGAGAGCGGTGTGTTGGGGGAAGAGCGGTGTGTTGGGGGAGAGAGCGGTGTTGTTTCTTGGGGGTAAGAGCGGAGTGTTGGGGGAAGAGCGGTGTGTTGGGGGAGAGAGCGGTGTTGTTTCTTGGGGGTAAGAGCGGAGTGTTGGGGGAAGAGCGGTGTGTGTTGACGGGGGGGGGGAGAGAGCGGTGTGTTGGGGGGGCAGAAGGTGGAACTAGACAGCTAGTGGATGGTAATATACTAGTTGATGGAGGTGAGTGGCACTATAACTGCTAGTGGATGGTGTCATGATCTCATGCTAGCTCCTCTGGACTAGCCGACACCAGGCTCCATCCTGACACAATGGTACACTAGCCCCAAGTATGCTGCAAACACAATTACACGATGGTGGTGTCACACTCATTAATTAGTAAGGTTGAGGAATCAATATATATCAAAGCACCATAGCATCACTTAAGATCCTCAGGTACCCACCTCAATATATAGACATAAAATTACCTACCACCTGGCAAAAATGATGTACATCGGTAGAACTGATCCAAGGCAAATATTGCAGCATAATCTTATATATACTAGTAGTAGTCAATAAACACACAAAATGCCACTTAAAGCAAGAGCTGGACGTCAACACGTCCGTCCGTCTGAGAAATCAAAGATCTAGTGACGCCTCGGGGCCGGCGGGCCGCGTGACACATTATTTCCAACTCGGCAAGTCAACCTACGCTTATCCTTCAAATCTCACAAGCTTATATAACACCATTTATCAACCAGTAACTCCCAAATTATATAGTACTGAATGAGTATTTAAATATACACCCTTACAGGAGAACACAATCACTGAATCAATACATAAAAGAATATATCATGATGTATAAAAATAATCAACAGAGAATTCATATATACAGGATATGGTAACACTGGCGGAGACGGTAAGCCAAGGGGGGGGGGGTGTCAAGGGAGAATTTCAAAACGTTGCCGGTCAACCACTAATACATAAGTATACATTAATAAAAGTAAGCATCATGTATCAACATAATTACCAAAACCTTGCCTCTGTGGTAGAAATCTCACAGTACCAGAATATCAGTGAACAACATAACAAGAGCTAATGCACTGAACAGTAATGAAATTGATATATCACAGTATACATGCTTTCCATACATCAGATACCTAAATGTATACATTCTACATCGTAATACACATAGCATATCATGTACAACAATACATAGAATTTTATACTATAGACATAATAGTATTTTGCAAGATGCAGAACATTAGGCTTCTGCTATCTCTTATACTTCCAATATCTCCACAAATACATGGCGCATACTTTTGGTAATGATACGTAATATATATATATAGGTATATTTAACATACAATGACAGTACGTAACATATACTAGAGTATTGTCAAAAGAGATTATATAGATATAATAATATTTGTGATACTAGGCTAATCGGCCTGGATATCACTATACAGTATGAACTCATCATACACCAGCCACAGTATGTTCATACCGGTGTATGTGTGGTCATAACAGATAGCAACGAATAACGTGTCGATTGCAGTGGGTGATACTGAGTAATCAGCGAGTGGTACTCGACAGCTAGTGTATAACAATAGGTGGTACTGGATAGTCCTACCCACTATCCAGTGGAGGTACTGGTGGTGGGAGGCTGTGGGTGGCATTACAGAGCGGGTGGGAGGCTGTGGGTGGTGTGAGGGCAGCTTGAAGCAGCATATCGGTCGGCTCCCTCCCGCTACTGAACTTGGCTAATTCGTGAGGTGCACAATACAAGCACATAGCTGTGTGTGTGTGCGAGACACATCCATGACAGTGTCCTGACCAGTACCACCCGCTGATTGCTCACTACCACCCCACTGCAATCGACCCCTTGTTCATTGCTCCATCCAACGACATACTATAACAGAGCAGAGAGCAAAGGTTAACGCGAATACAAGGTCAGCGGTGAGGTGGGTGACACGGTGAGCAGACCCACCGGCAGCTGTCTGGCATCCCGCCGCAACAACAATTGCTTAAGAGCATTACAAAGACAAGCACGTAAGCACTGACAGACCATATGAGGGAAAGCACACCCTATAGATAACAATTTATGGAGAGCCGTCAGGAAGCGGTTAGGCAACAAGCACCAGGAGAGGCTAGGCTACGAGCCCCCGGAGAGGCTAGGCTACGAGCCCCCGGAGAGGCTAGGCTACGAGCCCCCGAAGAGGCTAGGCTACGAGCCCCCGGAGAGGCTAGGCTACGAGCCCCCGGAGAGGCTAGGCTACGAGCCCCCGGAGAGGCTAGGCTACGAGCCCCAGGAGCGGCTAGGCTACGAGCCCCAGGAGCGGCTAGGCTACGAGCCTCAGGAGCGGCTAGGCTACGAGCTCCAGGCTAGGCTACGAGCCCCAGGAGCGGCTAGGCTACGAGCCCCAGGAGCGGCTAGGCTACGAGCCCCAGGAACGTCATTAATTGTGGAAAACCATCAAACAAAGAAGCTGCAATACATATACCAGATTGTAATATAATTTTCTACCTATGACATTATTTGAAAAACAATGATACAGCAAGACGAAGACAGAATGAGAAAGGCGCAGGAAGAGAGGGAGACTGTTGAGAGAAGAACTGAAAATGCAGCTAAGGGAGAAAGAGGCAACAGAGTTAGGGGTACCAAGGTTGAGGTAACGTTACATGCAGATTTAGCTGCTCTGTGACATAATGATGAACTATATTTAACTGACATTGCATCCATAAAAGATTCTGAAACTTTTATTATTTGCAGCAAGGAGAGTGTTTCGATGTTGGTTCTTGTTGCCAATCTTGCGTTAGTTTTTATAACTGCTTAAGGAGCAGATTTTGAATCAGGAAATTACTCTCCCTCCGGTGTTTTTGGTGTACTGGTATTTGTAGTGCAGCCAATTCAACTTTCTTGTGTTTCAGCCAGGTGTTTAATCTGATACTGGTTGTAAACAAATAATATTTACATAAAATCTGGAGGCTGCTGCTGTGCGTCCTGTTGATGATTGGACTAAACTGTTAGTGTTAACACGATGGTCGTGAGAACCGAGATTCTTGATAGAAGGCAATTGTTTCAAGTGTGGCTGCTTTTAGACCATCAAGATTCTCATTACACTTTTGGGGAGTGCGTATAAGAGAACTAGATAAGCACCTCCAAAGGATACCAGATCAACCAGGCTGTGACTCATACGTCAGGCTGCGAGCAGCCGCGTCCAACAGCCTGGTTGATCAGTCCAGCAACCAGGAGGCCTGGTCGATGACCGGGCCGCGGGGACGCTAAGCCCCGGAAGCACCTCAAGGTAAGGTACCCGAATTGTGGAACGCGGGTATATTAGGATATCAGGAATACGTTCATTGTATTTAAAAGTTATATTCACTTTGATAAGGTTGTAAAAGCTTTTTCCACAACCATTTTTCGTAAAAATTGCGAGCTAGCGTATTAGCACGAATCACTGGTTGGGAGATTTTTTCTAACACATTTAGGTACATCTGCATTTGTGCAGCTACCCTAGACTACATGAAGGGAAGTACAGAACGTGTCAAAAGATATTAGCTACGTGATGCCAAAAATCCCCATCACTCAGGATGGCTAGTCATACCATCAGTAGCCTACACTGGTAAATTTCGGATCCCTATGTTTATATAAAACTCCAAGGACTTGGCATGCCATATTTCGTTTACATTAGAGAGGAGTGAAGATCTAAGTGTAAGTAATGAAATACATTTGGGATATTCCTGCGCGTGAATAAATGGTAAACATTCTTTCAGCCAATAACACTGCTACAGAATATAACAGTTTCATCTCAATATGAAAAGCACTAGCAAATAATATCTAAGAGTCACAAACCAACGTAAATTACTATCTCAGGCAACTATCCCAGATTCTCTCAAACCACTTGGACGGAACGGTAGAGAGACGGTCTCGCTTCATGCAGGTCGACGTTCAATCCCCGACCGTCCAAATGGTTGGTCACCATTCCTTTCCCCCCGTCCCATCCCAAATCCGTATCCTGATCCCTTCCAAGGGCTATATAGTCGTAATGCTTGGCGCTTTCTCCTGATTGGTCACCATTTCTCCTGATTGGTCACCTCTCCTGGTTGGTCACCATTCCTTTCCCCCGTCCCATCCCAAATCCGTATCCTGATCCCTTCCAAGGGCTATATAGTCTAATGGCTTGGCGCTTTCTCCTGATAGTTCCCTTCCTTCCATACATATCGCCTAAACAAGTTCTTCAGATGTTACTTATATAATGCCAACTTCAAACTAAACCGGGCAACCACTCTGAAATACCAACCCTAATCTATTCAAGAAAAAGCCTCAAACGCTTTGTATCTAGCAATAACATTAGGCTACTCTACAAATCCATAAAATCCGAACCCTTCCTCATATTAAAAAATAACCGAGTAACCCTTGTTCATACAAGTGATCACACACTGGCATTAACTATAAAACTATATTAAACCTACCCAGATACTTTATAAACTACTGTACACGCCACTTTACAGCTACCTAAACATAATTTACCACAGACCTTTAAAAACACCAATGATTAAGTAATAAATATGATTGGCTTGATACATTCAGCTCTTGACGAAAATGATTATCCGATAGAAAGCACTGATCTTCGAAAGGTCTGACGCTGTTAACCGTAAAACACTAAAAATGCATCGCTCATTTCAATACATCAGATCTTACCTCAGTGGCAGGTACCAGTGTCATTCTGTGAGTAATGTTACTTCTCCCATACTACCAAATATATCAGCATCACGCAGGGAAGCATACTTAGTCCATTCCTTTTTCTCATGTACAACAATGACCCTCTTAATGACACGACCTTCATTTTATCAAATACTAACCCAATCATCCCAAATGCCACAGTAAATGCTGAACTCAAATAGGGCTGCATATCGCTGGATACTAGCACACATGCACTTAAAACTGACAAGACATATTCCAAATTATTTAGAGCAAAATTTTCCAATCAAATAAATCTAGGACAATTATTCAACACAAATTCACAATTAAAATAACTCCAACCCCAACAGCATTAAGCAGATCATTAAGCAAATCCTCTAAAAGAGTAAACATGAAAGCACTACACATTCTGAAGTATACACTGTACACTTCGATATTATAAGGTGTAATATATACTAACCCTAATCTCAAACGCCTCAGAGAATTCCAACCGAGCCCATGGACACCCGGACAAATACAAGTATCTCCAGTTTGTTTCAAGAGTCCAACTGAATCAAGACAGAAATGTTTTGTAAACAAAGGGTACTAAATTGTGAAATCGCCTCTAAAATGCCATAAAATGCTGTACTATCATGCTAAATACCGCTACTCACTATCGTCATCACTATAACCATCTTCGCTACTATCTTCATCACTGTAACCTGAATGAATTCAGTTCATTGTTTTCGATTAAATATTAAAACTGCGCGATAAACTTACGCGGTAAACATCAGCAATTTCATTTCAGACAATGAAAATCGCATGGGGGGGGGTGAGGGATATGATTACAGGTCTTCCGTGGGGTGCCACCTGAGGCCAGAGAGGTATTAGATGATCAAC
>WNGS01029874.1:0-14258 GCA_020271785.1 Procambarus virginalis
ACAAGCCTGAATGGTCCCCAGGACTATATACGACTGAAAACTCGACACCCCAAAAGTGACTCGAACCCATACTCCCAGGAGCAATGCAAGTGGTGTCTACAGGACTGCCTTAATCCACTTGACCATCAGCGACCAGACATAAGGAAAGATGATAGCTGAAGCTATTTGAACCACTTCCCCGCCGCCGCACTCAGATGGTAATCTTGGGCATAGCATTTTATCAAATCACCTCATTTTTTGGGGCAAGCACGTGAGGAACACAAATGCGAACAAGCCTGAATGGTCCCCAGGACTTCCCCAGTGCCGGCGGGGAAGTGGTTCATATAGCCCAGGCTATCACTTCCTTATGTCCGGTCGTGATGGTCAAGTGGTTTAAGAGCGTCCCTGTACATACCAGTTGCGTTGCTCCTGGGAGTATGGGTTCGAGTCACTTCTGGGGTGTGAGTTTTCATTCGCATAAGTCCTGGCGACCATTCAGGCTTGTTCGCATTTGTGTTCCTCACGTGTTGCCCCCAAAAATGAGGTGATTTGATAAAATGCTATGCCCAAGATAACCATCCAAGTGCCGGCGGGGAAGTGGTTCATATAGCTCAGGCTATCACTTCCCTTATGTCCGGTCGTGATGGTCAAGTGGTTAAGGCGTCCCTGTACATACCAGTTGCGTTGCCCCTGGGAGTAGGGGGTTCGAGCATTCTGGGGTGTGAGTTTTAGTCAATAGAGAGATAGAGAGCGATAGAGAGAGAGATAGAGAGGAGAGAGCTCTAGAGAGAGAGAGATATATATATATATATGATCTATATATAATATATATATATATGTATATATATATGTTATATATATATGTATATATATATATTAGGGTTACCACCTCTGGTGCAATTGCAGGGACCCACATCCTCGAAGAAGAAAGAAAAGAGCATTCAGAGAAGATTTTGTGGATTCTCACTGAATACTTATTCTTTTCTTCTCCTACCACCCCTATTATTTTTTGTATGTTTTGTTTTATTTATTGTAATGCTACAGTTTACAGAGAACACACACACACACACAATATATAACAATTAAACAATCAGCGTTCGAAGACCTCGTCCAGTTCCTCGGAGGTTGGATGCGTACCCAGGATACAGCACGCATTTCTCCTCTGCACTGCGACACTGAGGCGCTGGAACAGGAAACTGGCTGCTCGTGTGTCTCTAGTTTTCCCAATGAGTTCCTCACCAAACTCCTTTAAAAACTTGAGTGCACATTTACTCCAGGCGCCCAGAGTATCTGAGCCTATCGGCACGAACCTGTAACAACGTTCTAGGTCTCTGTACTTGTGGATTTTCTGGGTCTCCCTGTAGGTGGCTGCCCCACCTCCCTCCACTGAGCTGTAACGTAAATAGGTATCAGCCAATGTAGATGCACAGGTGTAATCCCATACAACCTGTTTACCTTCCCTCCATGGCTGCAGGGTGACTCCATCTGGGCGTTTTTGGCTGTTGACAGGTCTGCACAACTGGGGTTCCCTTTGTGCTGGACACCCAGCTGTAACCAAACTTCTCTTGATGATGTCAGTGACTGCTGTTACCAGATCGTTCGTCACGGCTCGTAACCCAGTACAGCAGCAAGACCTTTCAGTCTAGGGACATTGTAAAATTGCTGTAATATAGAGCGGGTCACCAGTGTAACCACATGATTGGCACAAGCAAGTATAAAGTATTTATCCCTTAGGACTAAGAAATATACATATAAATTATATTATATATATTAACAATAATATAAGTACAAGATATTATATATATAGCACAGATGGACAAGATCACTTATAAAAGCAAATTAAAGTATTGTCTCTCTTATAATATAAATGTATGTATGGCAAAACAAATATTAACAGACTTATCTCCAAGTTGTTATCTCTCCTGTCCCGTGCGAGTTACTGAATACTAAAACTGCGGGAGTCAAAAACATTGCTTCCGCCCCGCGGAAAATTGCCAAACTAACATTATTTAATTAAACTTACATGGAGCAAAATAATGTGACAAGAGTAATCTTAAAGTAACTTAGTAAATGGTCAGAATAACATGCATAACAAAAATAATGTAATTAATAATACATGCAGTAATTAAAATAAAATAACAAAGGGAAATATTGGCAACGCTCCCCCGCCACCAGGAACTAGAAATTTCTCACGGAATGTTGCCCCCCAATGTTCAAACAATTACAGAATTCCCATCAGTGATTCCTACTGATGATCATAGATAAAACCACTTTCCCACGAAATCAACCGTGAACAGACAAGAGAATCTAATCGTTCCCACGGGTGGAAAAGTTAGGCCTAATTCAACATATAAATCAGGCAACACATATCTTACATACAAGTAAAGAATATTTAGATGTACATATAATCAGATAAAACAAGGCATATATATAAGTACAAATTAATGTAGAAGTACAAATTAAATGTATTTAATTACGTAGCTTATAGAGGTACGTAACACTTCCACCTCCAAGAAAAAAAATGCAATGGATTGAAGATCAATGGCATTTTTTCTGAAGTAAAAATGTTAAGCACAAAAAAAACATTTATGGTACATCAAAACTTCTTGACAAGGCATCGGCAATAACATTCTGCCTGCCTGGAATATGTTTGATCTCAACATTGAATTCTTGCAAAAATAAGGACCAGCGCAAAATACGTTGGTTCTTAACTTTCATCATATTTATAAAGATAAGGGGATTGTGGTCTGTAAATACTAACACTTTGTTTCCTGACAGATAAATTTCAAACTTCTTAATTGACAATATAAGACCCAATGCCTCCTTTTCTACCACTGAATAATTTTTCTGAGCTGCATTAAATTTTCTTGAATAATAATACACAGGATGTTCAATATTATCTAAACCAACTTGAATCAACACAGCCCCTATACCAACATCTGACGCATCAATGTGTAATATGAAAGGTTTATCAAATTGGGGACTAGCAAGAACAGGTGATGTAGACAATATGCCCTTTAGGTTCTGAAAAGCATTCTGACAATCTTGTGTCCACTGAAATTTTACATGCTTGCGTAACAAATTTGTCAAAGGAGCAGCCACTGTTGAAAAATTTCTACAATAACGCCTATAGTATGCACACATACCAATAAACCGTTGGACTCCTTTTCTACTAGTTAACACTGGGTAGTCCACAATGGCTTGAATCTTATCTTGTAATGGAATAATCTTACCTTGTCCTACTTCATGTCCAAGATAGGTTATAGTACCTCTTGCCCAACTACACTTATTCATATTTATGGTTAATTTTGCACTTTGCAACACTGTAAACAAGTTCTTAAGACCTAAGAGATGATCTGACCAATTCTTACTGTATAAAACAATGTCATCAAGGTAGGCCCTACAATCTGGCACATCCTTGAGTAAGAAATTCATGAGTCTCTGAAAAGTAGCAGGTGCATTTCGCAGACCGAACGGCATCACGTTAAATTCGTAAGCACCATCAGGTGTCACAAAAGCAGTAACCTCCCTCGCGTAATCAGTCAATGGAATTTGGTAATAGCCCTTAGACAAATCAAGTTTACTTACATATTGAGCATGTCCAATTGATTCAATACATTCCTCTAACAGAGGTAAGGGAAAAACGTCCACAGTAGTGTGTTTGTTCAGTTTACGATAATCAACACACAATCTCCAGGTTCCTCCTGGTTTTGGCACTAATAAACACGGAGAGCTCCAAGTACTTTGACTTGGCCGAATGAAATTATGCTGGAGCAGATAGTCCACTTCTGCTTGTAGAATCTTCCTCTTTTCGGGATTCACTCGGTACGGATGTTGTCGAATGGGTGTGTTGTCCAGGAGCTGAATGTCGTGGGTGATGAGGTGGGTCTGAGTGGGAACCTCCCCAAACAGAGATGTATGGTTGTCCAGCAGAACCTGGAACTCATCACGTTGCTCCTCCTGTAAATGACATAGCATCTCCCTGCCATTGGAACTGGAACTGAGAAGTTGAATATTAACATCATTTCCCTCACTGCAATGATCCTCAGGTGTATACTCTTCCCGACTAAAACAAGTTACTACACCTGGTCCAACATAAGCTTTTAATCTGTTAATGTGCACAGTCATTTGGGGTTCTGAAAGATTAGGGTTAATTATTTTATAAGTTAGGTCTCCCACCTTCTCTACCACTTGGTAGGGTCCTGCAAACTTATGGGACATGGAAGTCCCCAAACGAGGTTTCAACACCAACACCAAATCTCCGACAGCAAACGACCTGAGTTTAGCCTTGAACTTCTTGTCATATCGTAATTTCATGGCTTGTTGAGTTCTTCCCAGATGTTCTTTCGCCAACTCACGAGCCCGACACAACTTGTCCTTGACCTTACTCAAGTACAAATCACTCTGATGAACAGAGACATCTCCCAACAACTTTTCGTGGAGCATTTTAAGAGGACCTCTCACTTGGTGACCAAACACGAGTTCAAAAGGTGAACATCCCAAAGACTCTTGTAACCCTTCTCTCGCAGCAAACAACACGAAGGGGAGATTCTCATCCCAATTACGTGGATAAGTCTCTCCGGTTGTCCTCAACATTTGTTTTAAAGTCTGGTGGAAACGTTCAAGCCCACCTTGGCTTTGTGGATGATATGGACTAGACAATTTGTGCTGAATCCCTCGGGACTCGCAAAAAGTTCTGAAAACTTTAGAACAAAAGTTTCCCCCATTATCACTCTGAATAACCCTAGGCATCCCAAACAAAGAGAAAAAGCGTTCAAGACACTTATGAGATTATGAGCTTGGGTATTCCTCAGAGCATAAGCTTCTGGAAATCTAGTAGTCATACACATGAGAGTGAATAAAAACATGTTACCCGACTTAGTCTTAGGTAAAGGACCTACACAATCAATTACAACATGAGTAAATGGTTCATCAGGAACTACAATAGGTTGCAATGGTGCTCTAGGCACAGATTGATTAGGTTTTCCAACAAGTTGACAAGGTACACAGTTATGACAATATCTAACCACGTCTTTCTTTAACTTAGGCCAGAAAAAAATTTACATATCTTATGGTACATATTTGAGATACCTTGGTGACCTCCCATGGGGTCATCATGTGCAGCTTGCAAGATCTGCCTACGATAATCATTGGGGACAACGAGTTGGGTTCTAATCTCACAATCATCTGAAGAGGGAGTTCCCTTGGGTCTCCACCTTCTCATCAGAAGTCGATCCTGGAAAAAGAAACCCGTCCCTTCCTCCAATGCATCAACATTATCAGGTGCCTCAGAAATACACTTAATTAAACTAGGATCAGTAGTCTGTTCAACACTTAAGGGCAATGACTCAGACTCAGCAGCGAGCGGGCAAGAACCTAGTAGCTTGATCTCTTTTCCTGATTGATCAGAATAAAATGGAGCCATAGCTACTTCGGCCTCACTCTCGACAACTGGTTCACTGGAGACAAGCGGGCAAGGTACAGATAGTTCAGCCTCCTCACCTTCACTTTCCTTGTGACTTAGGTTCGGCGGGGCTTCTACTACTGCCTCACTCTCATCATCCAGTCGAGTCATAAAAGAATCCTCAAGATCCACCTCCCACTCCTTTCCTGAAGGGGTCCTGGTCTTGGGAACAGCAACCTCAGTGAAATCAGAATTACTCTCACCTGTTTTTCCCATTGATCTAGTAACCACACAAGCAGGGTAAATAATATCATCTGCCTCTGGTTTAGCTAATACATTCTGGGGATTGGTTAACATTATGGGACACTTGGGCCCTGCAACCTGTCGGTTGCCAAAATCATTACCTAATATAATGTCTACCCCAGGAATGGGCAGTTGCTTACTTACACCAACATTACACCATCCTGAAGTATATTTAGAATCAAGATTAATTTGCATTAAAGATACAGGTTGTACTCTACCGGCAATACCTTGGAGAAGTACAACTTCACCCAGATCTCGGGTGTCAACATCAGCAAGTACATTTTGGGCAATAAGAGACTGTGAAGCTCCAGTATCACGGAGTAATTGAACAGTCTTATGGTTACCATTATTACATAATAATGTACCTGTGGAAATATATGGTTTAAAGTCAGCCATCCAATTGGGATTGACTGTAGTACATGAAGAATTAATATGTTGCAATCCTTTACTCATAATAAGACCAGTTGGCCGTAGTTCAGGATGCAAACTAAAACATGAAGTAATCACATGACCCCTTCTCTTACAATGTGTACAATGCTTGAAAGTGGGCACACTGGTAGAACCAACTGCAGGTTTATAATGAGCATTACTAGGCTTAGATGATCCTGGCAGTGGAGTAACAATCTTAGGGTTAGTAAGAGAAGAGTTCACGGGAGTAACTGGCGGACTAGGAGTGGGCTTATAATGATAAGGAGTTCTGTGAGCATTGTAATTTACTCTATGACTAGACTTAGGTGAAGTGGCCGTAAACTGGGCCTTAGTCAACAACTCATGCTCATCAGCGAGCTTTGACAGCTCATAAATGTCTGTTATATTCTTTTGTTCTGCCATAAAAGTAGACAATTTGTCTGGGAGACAAGACAATACTTCTTCCATGATAAGAAGATTCTTTAAAGCATCAAACTCTGTGACTGAAAGTGACTTTAACCATCTGTTGCAATAGTTCGTCTTTTGACGAGTAAAATCAGCTATTGTCTGATCACTTACCCTCCTTAGGTTTCTAAATTTTTGCCTGTGTGCCTCTGGATTTAATTGATAAGCATTTAAGATGCTTTTCTTTACAAATTCATAATCAAAACTATGAGCGTCAGGTAGGGATGTAAAAACCTCCTGACTACGCCCCTTAAATTGAGACTGCATAATTGCTACCCATTGATCCCTTGGCCAGTTCATACTGATGGCAATCTTATTAAAATGTGCAAAGAAAACCTCAGGATCCTCCTCATTAAACTTGGGTAATTCTATATATTTACTCATCCTTATGGGATTATTATCATTATTAATTGAAACATTACTAGAATTTCCATGCCCAGCTGCCATACGCTGTGTTTCAAGCCTGAAATTAGTGTCAGCCATTTGTTGTTGAATCTCTAATTGTTGTGTTCTTCGTTGTTGCTTCTTGCTAGTTGCAACTCCATTAAAACTCTCTGGTTTTGTGCCGCAAGTTCTAAACGCCTAGTCTCAAGCTCCCTCTGCTGAGCTTCAGCCTCTAATAATTTCTGTTGCCTGCACATTCGTTTGCTTTTTCTTGAGCCTCATCTCTAATAATTTCTGTTCTTTTTGAGCTTCAAGTTTAGCATACGTTACTTGTGCATCTAACTCAAGACGCCTTAAAGCAATTTGATCACTTGACTCTTCTCTAACTTCCTCCAGACATTCTTCTCCTAATTCTTGGTTCTCAACAAAATGTGTCACTATGACTCTCAGAATTTGTGCCTTAGTCATGCTATTTCTGGCGGTTAATTCTAGCTTATTGGCCATATTTACTAACGCAGACTTTGTTAGGTTTTTAATTCCCTCAAAGTTTGGTTGAGCCAACAACAACAACACTTGGTCCTCCATCGTGATTAACACTTGGCACTTGATTCACAACAATAATAATAAACACACTGGCACTGCACTTCACTTCACTGTAAAATTTTCACCACACTGAAAATTCGCTTGGCCTCACTGCACAAACAAAAGTTATAGGATGACTTACCTCAAAATCGTGAAACGTTGTTACTTGACACACAGGAAGGCTTGCATGGCACATGGAATAGTTAATAGCAGAAAACACACAAGACACTGGTACCTAGGAAGGCAAGGTTAGATTAGCACAGTTAAGTTTAAGTGGGAAAAATATTTCCCGGCACAGGCCCCCATAACTATGTTACCAGATCGTTCGTCACGGCTCGTAACCCTGTACAGCAGCAAGACCTTTCAGTCTAGGGACATGTAAATTGCTGTAATATAGAGCGGGTCACCAGTGTAACCACATGATTGGCACAAGCAAGTATAAAGTATTTATCCTTAGGACTAAGAATATACATATAAATTATATTATATATTAACAATAATATAGTACAAGATATTATATATAAGCACAGATGGACAAGATCACTTATAAAAGCAAATTAAAGTATTGTCTCTCTTATAATATAAATGTATGTATGGCAAAACAATATTAACAGACTTATCTCTCATTGTTATCTCTCCTGTCCCGTGCGAGTTACTGACTACTAAACTGCGGGAGTCAAAAACATTGCTTCCGCCCCGCGGAAAATTGCCAAACTAACATTATTTAATTAAACTTACATGGAGCAAAATAATGTGACAAGAGTAATCTTAAAGTAACTTAGTAAATGGTCAGAATAACATGCATAACAAAAATAATGTAATTAATAATACATGCAGTAATTAAAATAAATTAACAAAGGAAATATTGCCAACGCTCCCCCGCCACCAGGAACTAGAAGTTTCTCACGGAATGTTGCCCCCAATGTTCAAACAATTACAGAATTCCCATCAGTGATTCCTACTGATGATCATAGATAAAACCACTTTCCCACGAAATCAACCGTGAACAGACAAGAGACTTAATCGTTCCCACGGGTGGAAAATTAGGCCTAATTCAACATATAAATCAGGCAACACATATCTTACATACAAGTAAAGAATATTTAGATGTACATATAATCAGATAAAACAAGGCATATATAAAGTACAAATTAATGTAGAAGTACAAATTAAATGTATTTAATTACATAGCTTATAGAGGTACATAACAACTGCCTCGTGTCTGGCAATCTTGCCCTGTGTCTTCGACAGATGAACCATGGCTGCCGTATTGGTCTCCCGTGCCTGGCCGCAATACACCGGCTCGGGAGATAGGGGCGCAAGGCGCAGAGCAACCCAATACTTAGGGCCCGATGGTCCAGGCGGTGCCCAAGGCGGAATTAGGGACTGCCAACAGGAAGTCCCCAGCATGGGGGCTTGCACAGCTAGCAGACGCGCTCTGTCCTTCTAGAACTATGTCCAGCAATGCTTTGGCGATGTTCTCCACTATGGGCTATCCCATTTGGCCTGTTTACCGTTCGTTTGGACCAGTGGGGAGGGTTGTGAATTGGCGAGTGTGTCCCACTGACCAGCTCCTTCCACAAATTTGGGATCACGAATCCCAATGGAGTTCCTTAGGTATTCTGGTAGTATTTCTTTCACTATTCACTTATAGCACTGGTCGAGGATAAGATGCCGGCAATGCTAACTGTGTCGCCTGCGAATACCTATACCCCGAGTCTAACTGGAGCGTTGCTTGGTCCCATTGTCATCTTGCAGGGAGAGGTTAACACTTTCATAGTTATTGTCTTTAGGAGTGAGTCGTATTCTGTTAATTTTGGGCTGTCAAAGGAAGGAGCATGTTACCTATCGTTTGTTACTGCTCGGGATCCTACAACCATATAACTTAAGAGTCTAGGGATTTTACCACTGCGGTTGTCTAAAGCGGGTCACCAGTATAACTCCATAATAAGTAATGAGCAATAAATAAATATTTCTTTAGGAAAGAAGAAATATGCATAAGTTTAACAATTATAATTTCATTAATATATACTTACAGATGATCACTATATTTCACTTATTACAACAAACAATATAACTGTCTCTCCCAGAACAAATAACTACTAAAGACAAGAACAAAAACTCAGACTTAACTCCAACAAGGTTCACCTCCGACCAAAACAGCGACTGACTCACTCTGCTGCGACTCTACCCATAATCCTCTCCCCCTCCGCCTCATCAGGATGAGGGATGGAAATAATGACTTTTTAATATTTAAGATTAATTTAACCACACTGGTTCTCAAAGTACATCATAATGTAAAATAACATAATAGGTTATTTCCAAAAATAATAAGTACATTGCTAACTGCGTAATTACTGTATATTATAATCATGAATATTTAAAAAGTAACATCTGGAGCTCCCAACTGAACAGGTCCAGCAAAATCTCTTTCCCGAATCTCACAGGTATTAGACGTGTGAAGATGCCACCGCGCTCCTGTACCCCTGACATTGCCACACCACACGATAAGTATAATATATATACATATACAGTTGATAGAACAAAAGTTTATTTAAATTTATTACGTAGCCAGCTATGAGTACGTAACACTTCCACCTCCAAGAAAAAAATGCAATGGATTGAAGATCAATGGCATTTTTTCTAAAAGTAAAGCATGACACTTGATTTATGGTATTAATTACACCAAACATGTAAAAGTAATAAGAACATTTCTGGACAAAAATGAAAACACTCCAAATATATTCTTACATGAAACTCAGAAATTTCAGTCTATGACTATTGTCTACATAGTTTCACTGGAGTATGCAAATTTATCTCTCCCGGGTACTATCTCATTTTTTTCACTTTGTTTCAGATCATTTTACACACCTATCATCAACATTATCATCATTAGCATGAATAGAATTGTCAATAAAGGTAACTGCTTTCACACAGTCATCACTGCAATTATTTCTACATCGTTTTCTACTATTTCTCCTAGATCAGTCCATATTCCATATGATTCATTTCCTACATGGAGGAATTTTCAAGACAGACTCCATTTTCCATGACTCTGACTGGATGTAAAGTAGTTGGGACTTCTCCTGGTATGCTCTGACAAATGCATCCGCTCCTCATCACTCTTGATCCTCTGTGGAACACATACTCTCGCCCAATGGATACTAAAATTAGACAAATTAACATTAAACTTCACAATTATGTATAATATTTCCCCATTCATAGAACCTTCAGCAACACAACACACCGACTTAGCAAACCTTTGTCCTTGAAACCAAGAAATACAACCCAAGATAAGTGCAAAGCTACCTTGCACAGGCATATGCCTAGGCACCATATCTCAATCATAACTCCGAAGACAAGTTCACAATTTCTGAGGTGAACTTGAACAAACACACACTTTAATCCCTGCTAGTCTTCCAAAAGACTAACAAGAACATGCCGAAAACTGACAACCCTCACCATGACTTCCCAGTGATTTACGTCTGATGACAAACATCAACCAAGAGGTTTAAGGGTCTTAACATCTTGAAGACGCACAGCAGATTACCTGGGAACACCCAAGGACAATCTGTAACCCTTCACATGATTAACACAATGTAGGATAACCTTATCCCCAACTTGAAATACACACCTGGAGCCTCAACACCTCTCCCCAAGTATGATTAAATCCTTCACCAATATGACTCTGAAAGTCAACACCACACTTGAGTGGAACATACACGTTGTTCACTACTCGTGCATCAAATAACTTGGATCTGAATATAGAGACACTGCTCTAGTATAACTCACCACTTCTCAGAACAACTGGATACACAACCTACTTGAGTAAACTCTCTCTGCTCAACCACAAGCTGGACAAAGATGTCCCACAGTCCATTACTTCACAAGATAATGACTCCTGCAGAATAAAAGTAGATTTCAACATCCTCCACACACACTCTGACTCAATTTACACAATGACAAATACTTACTCCACATGGAATAAGAATCACAACTCACAACTCTCTGCAACTTAGATCCGAATGATACTTTACTACTCTCAATGGTTTTACCAAAGTTCCTCCCATGACATCTGGAGCTGCTTGGAGTACTGTCTGTTCACAATCAATAAAACTACCAAGGGGGTCACAGCCTCACAGACAACTGAAGAGGGAGGCTCAATGGGTCTCCATCTACTCGTCAGAAGCTTTCCTCTGGCTGATTTCCCACACTCTCCAGAACTGGATCACAGTACAGACTGTCTCCTTGCTTCTCTCTGAAATCTTAGGGTCAGTTCTACTCAAAGCACATAAATTAAAGGAATCTGAAGCGAGCGGGCAAGTAACAGGTAATTTGACCTCCTCCCCTATACTATCAACTTGACTAGGGTGAGGCGGGGCCTCTACAACAGACTTACTCTCGACAAGATTCTAAACTTGGAGTGAGCGGGAATACTTCTGCCAACCCAACATCTTGTCCTAAACCATTCACTTGGCTAGAATACAACAGAGTCGTGGGTTTTAAGTTTCTCTCAACTCCTGGCACAACGTTCGTAGTGAGCGGGCAAGACACTGGTACATGGACATCCTTTCCCAATTACTGAATAAAGCAGAGTCATAGTATCAGCTTACTCTCAACAACTAGGCTGCCACACAGGAATCTGAAACAACCACATCCCACTTTTCTCCACTGAAGGGGTACTGGTTACTGGAACAAATGCTTGAGTAACAACAGTAGAACTGACAACTGGATTTATATAGTACTGACATCAGCACAGGTAGGATGGACAACACCATCTACTACAACGTTCATTCATAGAACTAACTTCAAC
Source organism: Procambarus virginalis (assembly GCA_020271785.1). Taxonomy (NCBI): domain Eukaryota; kingdom Metazoa; phylum Arthropoda; class Malacostraca; order Decapoda; family Cambaridae; genus Procambarus; species Procambarus virginalis. Next base: position 12,339 of record WNGS01029874.1, read on the forward strand.
ACAGGCAGATAAACAACATGATCTGCAACTGGCTGTTTTCACAAACGGGGATCACTCTCACCCACAACATGATTTATGGCCACATCATTACCCAATATAAAACCACACCTGGGATGGGCAACTGGGTACAAACACCTACAGTGCATACACTTGGTGTAATGGTGGATCTTAAAGTAACATCTATCAGAGGTACAGTTTGACATCCTGCAACACTCTGAAGAACAACAAACTTTCTAGTATCTCTCTTTTCAACATTAGAAAGTATACTAGATGAGATTAAGGTTTGGGAAGCCCAGTATCACGAAGAATATTCACCGCTTCCACTTCCCATCAACACACAAAACTTCACCTGAAACATATATGGTGAATACTGTTTCACCCAATTGGGTTTACAGTTACATGTTTTATTATAAATTATTTTGCACACCTCTACAATAAATGAGACCAGTTGGTCGTAACTCAGGGTGCAAGATAAAACAGGAATAATTCCATGGCCTTTTTTCTTACAATGGGAACAGGACCTTACAGTGGACACACCTGTAGAACCAACTGTAGGTTTAGAATTAACCTTATTATTATTTGACATTCCTGACAATGAAGTAGCAGGATTAGGTTTTGTAAGAAAAGAGCTCATGGGAGTAACTGGAGCACTAGGACTGGAGGGATTCTGATAAGGAGTTCTGTGAGCATTATGATTTACTTTACGATTAAACTTAGGTAAATAGGCAGTAAACTGCCTTAGTCAACAACTCATGCTCACCAGTGAGCTTTGACAGCTCATAAATGTCTGTTACATTCTTTTGTTCTGCCATAAAAGTAGACAATTTGTCTGGGAGACATGACAATACTTCTTCCATGATAGAAGATTCTTTAGAGAGCATCATACTCTGTTACTGAAAGTGACTTTAACCATCTGTTGCAATAGTTCGTCTTTTGACGAGTAAAATCAGCTATTGTCTGATCACTTACTCTCCTTAGGTTCCTAAACTTTGCCTGTGTGCCTCGGGTTTAATTGATAAGCATTTAAGATGCTTTTCTTTACAAATCATAATCAAAACTATGGCGTCAGGTAGAGATGTAAAAACCTCCTGACTACCCCCTTAAATTGAGACTGCATGATTGCTACCCATTTGTTGGATTGATACTACAGATTTGGAGGTAGCATTTGGAGCAAATGCTCTTTGTTTATATCTTGTTAACAATAGTTTCATGTACCTGATTATTGTTTTTTGTGTTGTACTGGCGGAGAATAAAACCATGAGGACGAAGATTGTTTCTCTGACCACACCTAACAGTGGCGACGAGGATTAAACATCTCGGAAGAGAGCATGGTACGAGACGTGGTGGTGAGGATCAAGAGAGAGCAGGGTACGTCGTGTGCGAGTGGACGCTTCGCGCACAACAGTACAGTGTGCTACACCGGTGACAATGACTACGCCGCTCATGTCAATGGAGCCGTTAAACACTGCCAAGATCTCGTTGGACCTGTGGCTTCAGCCTGCTGGAAGCACACTTTCAGTGCCGGGATTAAGGAGGACGCCAACAAGAAAGCGGTACTCTTAGTTTCACTGGGCTCGGAAGCATATAGTGTTCCTCGGAAATTTGTGTGCACCGTAGCTACCTCCACGAAGACCTATGTAGACCTGATTGCTTTGCTTAAACGTCAGTATGTGGTGAAACATCATATCACAGGAGTTTGATGGATTTCCAGAAGAGACGAAAAAGCAGCACGAATCAGTACAGATTTTATTTGCGGATTTGAAGGCTTTGTCTAACCTCTGCAACTTCGGAGCACAGTTGGACGGTAGGGTTAGGGACCATTGTTCATGGCAGTGGAAAAGGAGGATTATTTCCCTAACCTGGTGGCAGAAAATTTGGATCTACAATCGATGACTTCATGGACAGTGCTCGAGAAGATAT
>WNGS01029881.1:0-10278 GCA_020271785.1 Procambarus virginalis
TTATAGTTAATATTATACCTATAATTATATGTATGAATATCAGGTTGACAACACAACTCGGGTTGTCATGAATACTGCATAAAAATATGTATTACTAGGTTGTAATATATTTCAACTCTAGACAAGTGTAAAAAATTCTTGCCCTTACACCCAGGTTAGCACAATAAATTAAACTAGGTTGCTGTACAACACCAGACTAAAATGTACTACCCTTGTGCAAGAATTTGCTGTAAACAATGTGGTATGCAGTCACGTAATGGTGCAATATTAAAGTAATGTTTATACTAAATTACAAAAACATTTATAAGTAACGTATAAGTAAAGTAGCCTACTTATCAACCTCTTATAATGAAAAGGCACAATAGTTTTGGCATAGGCCTCAGAACAATATTTGTGCTTTGTTGTAGTTTTGTTTGCTATGAGATTGAAAAGTTAGGCTAGAAAATGTAAATATAGCAATGTCTTTCTGCTATAATATTGCACTACTAATGTATATCAGGATTTTATAACTAGATGCAATGTACCTACTGGTTAACTGTAAAAATACATCCGGTCGAAGGACCAAATTTATGTGGTAAAAGCTCCAGGCAGTAATATCTTCTTTTAATTGACTTCAGTAATATTAAAGTTTATCTTATTTTTTTCTTAGTAGGTAAGAAATTGAGTGGACTGTATGTACTTGTTAAAACTGCCTGAAATTAATTCACACAAATTGGGGGGGACAATTTGTCGCTTAAGCCACTTTGTAATGGCTCCTTCTTAAACTACAAATTGTTTTACCTGAGTTTAATATTATATTATTTTATCATACCACAATGTGGTGGTCTAATCTACTATTATTTCAAACAATTATTACTAGTTATGAATACTACTACTACAATAACTAGAATGGCCTTATCTGAGCCTGTAGTAAGGGCCCACTAAGGCTGTGTCAGGTAGCATCTATGTGGGTGTGGCCCTGTGCCTCATGGTGCCAATGGCGGCTGTGGAGGCCTTCAGGCTGGCAACAGCTAGGTACATGTGTAGTTCTACTGCTCAGCTACTTGCTGTTCCAAGTCACAATTTACCTGTTTGGGATGCAAGGAGTTAGTACATTTCCCTAAACATATCAATACAGGTATAACATGGTATGTGAGGGCTGTAAAAATGGGGTACACGTACATGGTGTTGGTGTTGTTTCATATTTGTAACCGTCTTAAATTTGATATTAAAAAGTGCACTAGAATAAAAACAATACTTGGTAAGACGGATACTGGAGTACTCTTATTTGTAGTAGTGATGTTGCTGTGGCAGTTTCTTAAGGCAGAGTAGGTCTATCCTGTGGCCATTATCACAACACACACGCTAGCTCCATTGTTATTGTTTTCGTGAGCGTGGCGTCTGTAAGAGACGCTCTGCCTCCCTTTGTTCCAATATTTTTTCCACTTCTAAGTTAAATTTACGTTAACAAGAATCAAGCTATATTTTGGTGTTAATTTAATTCAGTCTTATTGAACACTTTTTTATTCAATTTAGACATTAACTGTTGTATGAACATGGTTTAATAATGTAAATACTGCGGCGACGTCGATGACGTCACGGAGTCCCCATTCTCTAATTTTAAGAGGATACTGTTAAGGGAAGACTATACTATTGTGTGTCGGTTCCCGACCCTATACCCAAATATATATATAACTATATATACACAAATATATATTATATACATATATATATATATATATATATATATATATATATATATATATATATATATATATATATATATATATATATATATATATATATGTTGTACCTAATAGCCAGAACTCACTTCTTGGCCTACTATGCAGGGCTCTCGTCTTACTTAGCTAAGTTGACAAGGACTCTGTCGTTTCTGACTAAGTGTAAACATTTTGGCCTATTATGCAAAAATTATACTTGCTTTTTTGGCCAAGAATGCAAGCTGGCGATTGTTTGTTTGATTATCACATGGCCACTGAAAAGTAAGATGCTGTCTATTGAATGTAGGAAAATATTTAGCTAATAATGGCCTTAGGAATTATTTGAACTAAAAATCAGTAGCAAGTGGAGAGATATGGTGTTTGTAGCGATTTCATCATTGTTAGTCCTATTTACTTAATCTGTGTAGTCGTGATAGACAACAGACAGTATTAATTTTTTTAGGCGACCAGTTTTGAACCATAAGCATTTAAATTTGTCTGTTTTGAACCAAATAAGATATTTTTATAAATATTTATAATAAAGTAATTTTCATTATCTATTTCTTTATTTACATTATACATTTTAATAAGGAGTGTGTAGGAGTGGTCTAATTACATGAATAAGTAAATGGAAATAGTGCTGTGCTTTATACTGTATTGGAAGGCAGCCATTAGGGAAAACAAAATTACATTCAAATATGAAATGATACATTCGATATATTTTAGTTATATTCAATGTTGAAAATCATATAAATGAAAGAATTCATATCCAATGTGCCATGATTGATCCGAAATATAGTTCCTCAAGGTAACACTCGTTCATTGAAGTCCTCCATTAGTTTCTTAAACATCATCATCTTTAAGATAGTAATATCATGCCGAGGTAAACCTTTAATAAGACTACTGTCCAAAGACTCGGCGTTGTGGTTGATGGCCGCGTTGTGGTTGATAGCCGTTACTGCCATGCTGAACTCAACCATTGAACGACTTACAAATTTGTCTTTTGGGACTCTATTCCAAACTCGATTGTGTAGAGAGTCATTTTGCTTTCCCTTCAGACACTTTTTCATGTTTTCCTCCGAGACAAGATCATCATAGATCTTGTAGTAGATCTGTCGAACTTCAAATACGTCCTTATTCGATAGTCGGGTCTTGTGTGATCGTGGGATCAGTTTATTTGAAACATCTTGTTGGTAAAAACACCAAGAATTTTTACCTTCAGGACAGTGATCGTGTAATGGATTTTCATCTGTGGACGTTTCATGGAACAGTCCGGATAGGCAGGCCCTCTTCATTTTTCTCCAGTCTATGTTGATATCATATCTATTAATTTCTCGTTTGAACTGAAGCATCAACTTGAAAACAGTCTCATAACTTAGCTTTCTATTACCTTCAGCCTTCCTTTTTGACATCAAGTTGTAGATCTCTCTAACAAATCTATCGACTAAGTAATTTTTAAACACAGTCTTTTCCACCTTTACGTTTCCATATGGTCCAGCACCGTAGTTCATTCCACAAACTTTATTGTAGGCAGAAGAGGAGTTACTGTTATCCACCAAAGTTGTATACCTGAGTTTGATGCTTGGTGATCGACCCCACATCAACACTGCAGCATCCTCTTCCATATTTTTGGGACTGCTGTGGTAATTCTTTTCACAATGTGGTAGATGTTTAGCCATCTCATTATCAAACTGAGCCTCGTTTATTTCTCTAGTCAGTTTCCTACACTTGAACATTTGGCACTGAATGCAGGTTTTTTTACTGAATACATTGAAGTCCACAACCATGCCTGTTAACATTTCCACAACGAAAGCAATGCCAATTTGTGAATAAGGCCTCCTAGATCCGTCAAAAGACACATCAATGTTAAGGAAGCCATCAATGGGGTCTATATTTAACTGTTCTTTATAATGGTCCAATATTATACTGCGAGTGTTTTCTTGCACTTCTTCCCATCTCTTATTAATCACATCTCTTAAATGATTCTCCCACCTGCTATACACCAACGGTGACACAAATTTCATTCCATTCATGGTACACATACTCTTGTAGAACATGTATCCTTCGCCAATTATCATGTTGAAGTATACTAATGTCTTCAGAATCTCGAAATTTCCTATCAACGCTCGTAAAATTGTATGATTACAGTGGCTACAACTTTCTGTCACTCGCACATCATGTTGATCAACCTTGACTGTATGAAGTAGTGTATTATGCGAGCAATTTTGACATAATTTTAAAACATTATCATCTAAGTACTTTTCAAGTTCCTTATCTGTCACCATTAGTACTGATGTTACTTCTTCACTATCTTTACGCCAAGTACCTACAATATCACGATATTTATGATTTTCAGTCAATGTTTGTGTAACTGTAAGTTTACAATGACTACAGCTTTTGGTCACTTTTACATTATCATGTCGATCAGATATCTTGACTGTATGACATAGTTTAGCATGTAAACAATCACACACATAATTATCATCAAGGTACTTCTCAAGCTTCCTATCTGTTATTAACACTGTCTCTGTGAATTTTCTCAACTCTTGAGCTGAAGCAGCTTTCTGTTGTTGATAAATATGGCGAGCATATGCCGCTTGCGCTTGTTTTAGTTTTAGAGTCTTCGACTTTGGTGACATTGTGCAATCTCCTATTACTGTATGACAGTATTCATCACCTGCAACAGGAAACAAATATTAAAATAAATAAAAAATTAATGGTATGGTGAACCTGGTCGTTATAAAAAGTTTCTCATTTCAAGGATATATATAGTGAGCCCTGAGTGTAACTTACTGGGCAAGAGGTCGTATTGTATATAATTGAATGTAACAGGAGGTGGGCAGCGAGTGGGTTGTGACTGAGTTGAACAGGATGTGAACCCTTCTTATATACCCTCAATGCCCAGCGTTTATCTGTCATCTTTGTGGAATATCCGGTACTTATTATCAATGCTGGGTCATCTGCCAAGGACAGTTCTAGTTTGTGTCTAGGTATCTTTCTACCGAGAAAAAAATTAGTGAAAATATATTAATTCAGGAAAACGTGGCTTATTAGGCAAATCGGGCCTTGCATAGTAGGCTGAGAAGTGCGTTCTGGCTACTAGGTACGACATTTATATATATATATATATATATATATATATATATATATATATATATATATATATATATATATATATATATATATTTATCAATTACAGAATTACTTTTTTTAAGGAAAAAAACTATAACAACATATTTTTCAAATGCTTTTATACTGCTATAATAAAGACTATGAGTAGTTGAAGTAAATTGTCTGACAAAGAAGGATGGCATCTCTAACACATATGTTATTAGAATACATATTTTCACTAATTCCATATCGCCATCTTCTGCTTATTTGCTCGAGGGTGTGTAAAAGCTGGAGTCGTTTAATTCTAAACTCAGCTTAAATGCCTTTTCGAATCCTTTATTATCATCTTATATGGGATTCTCATACTTCTTTCCATAGTCCCCTTGATGATGAAAAAAGTGATTTGTCTCTGCATAGAGCATCCTATATCATGGCGAAACTATGTGGCCAATACTACATAAATCTTACGAGGCATACTAGACATGATGGCAAAACGAATGAAGAACTGGTCGAGAATTGGTCAAGAAAAAAATGATTCCGAACTGTTTGAGCTTTTGAGAAATCATCCCTTATTTACGTACTTATGCCAGATTCTATGGTCACTGAAGGTGATGATTTGGGAAAAAGGAAGGATATTTCAATAATCACATTTAGAAACGTGTTATCCAGTAAAAAGAATACCTGTTACAATTCAATAACTATTGTATATCCACTAATGTTAAGTGCCAAGAATCAAGATTTATGTTGGATAATGTATTCTATTATGAGATGTCAAAGTAATAGAGTAATTTCTTATAGATCAGTTCTTCCTGTAAGTATAGAAACGCCCCACCAGAAAGAAAAAAAGAGTTGTAACGAAATGGTGTTAATTGTTTTCTCCGATTTTTTAGATATGTATAAGTCATGTTATTATGAATATTACCATGATGATTCTTTTAATGAATCATCCAAGATTCAATGTTATTATGTTCATGGATATGTTATCAATTTCCCATATTATGCCTTCTTTCTCATCAGTTCGTTTATGTGGAGATTTATCACCATTTCCTAAAAGATTTAAAATTGAAGATACGGTTATTGCAATCATTACCACCTTTAAAACAAAAATTATGAGAAAACTTATTTTTTATTATTCAAAAAATTTTACTATTTTCTAATTGATCCAAAATAACGTTCCTCAACTCCATTATTTTCTGAATCATCATCATCTTCAAGACTGCCATTCTGAACTCAACCAATGAACGATTGTTGTGTTTGGGGATGCTATTCCAAACTCGATTGTGTAAAGACATCTTACTGGTAAAAACTCCAAGGATTTTTACCCTCAGGACAGTGATCGTTTAATGGATTTTCATCTGTGGACGTTTCGTTAACAATCAACTTGAAAACAGTCTCATAACTTAGCTTTCTATTACCTTCAGCCTTCCCTTTTGACACCAAGTTGTAGAGCTCTATATGAAGTCTCTTGACTAAATAATTTTTAAACACAGTCTTTTCCACCTTTACGTTTCCATATGGTCCAGCACCATAGTTCATTCCACAAACTTTATTGTAGGCAGAAGAGGAGTTACTGTTATCCACCAAAGTTGTATACCTGAGTTTGATGCTTTATGATCGACCCCACAAGTCCACAACCATACCTGTTCTACAAAGATGGTTGGAAAGAGTGTGTTTAATAGGTCAGATCAGGGATATGAAAAGCATGTACAGGTTAAGCAAAACTCCTGTATGGGACTAGTTTTGCATACAAAGTGCATCACTGAAAATCCTTAATAACTACTTGGTATGTTACAAAAAAAGAAATAATTAAAGGGTGAAAATATTGAATTATTTAATAATTTTTATTGATATTTGGGGGTACATAAAGAAATAATAATGACAATAAATATATATATATATATATATATATATATATATATATATATATATATATATATATATATATATATATATATATATATATATATATATATATTATTAGATTTTAATTTGAAAAAAGCAAATCTTTTAAGAAAATAAAACAATATTGCTATTGATTGAGATGTTGTGGTTAATTATAATGTATAGAGTCAGAATCATCTTTTATTAACATATTTACCTCATACATTATAAATACGATTATTAATGTCATCAATTCTCATTATTTATGTCATCAATTCTCATTATATATTTTTTTTAATTATTGTCTATTCTCATATAAAAATGAACAGTAGACCTAATAAAAATGGGCACACTGGATGTTTGTACATGAATATATTTTTCATTTAAAACTCTTTTAATAACCAGAGGAAAGTTGGAACCAAACATTATCACTAGTCGTCCTTTGAAATTGATAAGTATATTAACGATATCCATATAAAACTTCCCAATTGGTTCATTGATTATAAATATATTGGCATTTGAATATTCTTTAATAATATAAGGTTCTTTGACTATATGCCTAATATACCCGTTTGGTAACCATTTAACTGCAGTTATATACTCTAATCTTTCTAGGTTTTCTGTTGGAATAATACTCACACCTCGATCCAACAAAAAACTCTCAACCCATCCACCACGAGCATAAATAGACACCACAATGTCCTTTGGGTTTATAAAACTCATTATTTCATCAAGTTCCTCTTTGGTAAGTATATGATTTCCAAAAATAAAATTGCGCTTCTCCCAATAACAATTGTTAGCATACTTACAAATATTTTGAAGATATTCTAATCTTATTTTTGATGCACAATTTAAGACATTAGATTTTGGTCGGAAATAAGCAATCTTACCTTGCCAAGATAATCGTTCATCTTCAGAAAATAAAGATGAACGTGGATAACCATCTATTTGTAGTTCAGGGTGGAGTTGAGGTGAAAATTTATTATATATATGAAGTCCCCAGAATCGAATATGTTCGGAAGCTGAAAGGTCTTGCAACTGAATGTAATCCAAATCAACTTCAATGTTTACTAACTTAGGTAGAGAGGATTTCTTTTTCTTTGGGTGTACCATTAACACTATTAAATGTAAAAATGAACCATGAAATAAATCTGTTTGGTTGCCTTCAGGAAATTCTTTGATTATTATGATATATGTACTGTAAAATAGAATAATTAAATAAAATAAAGTTAATATAACCTGATAACAGTTCATATAAAAACAAAGGAGTAACATTAATCCCATACTTAAAGCCATATAATAACCATTTACTCCATAGATTAATTTCCACATAAAATAAGTAACAATTAAACATGCTACTAAAAATAAGACATTTGTGTCATCTATTGTACATATACCAATTCCTAAGCAGAAATATATAACCATATATTGAACTTGCTTCTTGCAAACTTCTCTGTTTCTTTCACATATTAGGCAAAAAACAAGTGCAACAAAACTCACTTTTCCAAGCCCTGAATAATACCAAAAAAGACCACAAAGAACTGTCCACAGGTTAAATATGTGTGTACTATAAACATCATCTAAATACAGTTGAATTTCACATGAAAGTGGTTGCCAAATGAAATCTTCTAACAGCAACATCTTGATGAAGTTGTTGATGATGATGGAAGCCAATCTGTAGACAAAAGAAAAAAATATGATATAGATTATTTCCACACTTTACGACACACATATACATAAATCAGTGACGTTTCTTATATTTATAGACTTCCCCATCTTTATATATATGAAGATCGATAGTTCTAAGAATATCCCCTAAACATTCCAAATTGTTTTCAGATTTTGTTTTAGGAAGGCAGTTTGATCTTTTAAGATTTTGTTTTGGGAGCGAACAGAGAAGAATTGTCTCTAACCAATTTACACATTTAAATTTTTTCATAAATAAATTATATAAATTATAAATAACAATTCTTGTTACTTCATTTACATATTTTACAGTAGGTGATCGATTATATACATTACTTAAATTATCTTTTAGGTCATATATATCGGTATGGGACAGAAGAATGGGTTTAATACATCTTTCATTCAATATAGGTTTTCTAATTAGAGAATAAGGTATTTTTCCTTGTATAGTCCAAATAGATTCCATAAGAGCCCATCCTTGATATCGTAACGTATTTTCTAAGAGAATAATATATAATTTGATAATATGAATTCTTTTTAGGAGTTTGTATAAATAATAATTAAATTGTCTTCGAATAAAATCAAGAATAAATTCACATCGGTAATGATCCCATTTTCCATTTATTATTAAAAACCCAATATTTTGACATATATCTATATATGTGTCAAACATAACTGATATAATATTATTAAATTCACTATCTAACATATCAAACATTGGCAAATAAATATGCTTTATATTATAATTATAAAGATTAATTGAATAATTTAATATATCAATAAAATATTTACCAACTAAAATTTTAACTTGTGATTCAGTAATAACATCTCCCATTATTTTTTTATTTAATAAAGAATCAAATGGTATGGTAAATAAATTTGTTTTTGGTATACGACTACACTCAGGAACAGGTCTTACTGTGATTAAAGGAGCTGATGAACTGGACTATAAACCGCCATAATTTGCCTGCTTATATACATTCCATCCTGGAATGTGCGTCTTTGGCTGAGGGCAAAACAAAGCACAGCACCTCCTGTGGTTGCAGATGAAAGAATTTAGTATAATATTCAATCGGCCATGAGCTTATATAAAAAAGAGTTCACATCCGGTACCACTCAGTATGAAGAAAGTGTCGCCACTGCCATCCATCCTTCCTGACCCCGACTCAAGACTCAAGCATTTCATTCAGCTATTGGCATCACTTTAAAAGGTTCGTTCTGATTATTATATAATGATTGTAGGTAGTAGTAGTAATGATGATGGCAAATTACCTCTTGATATATGTTATATTAATTATGGTTTACGTTAAAAAAATCATTTTCTAACTAGAAACAATTATATTCTACAAATGCTCGACATATTTATAAATCCAACAAACAAGCTTATTGAGGAAGAAATAAATATAATTCCTACTAGAATATAAAGAAAAGAGGTATCCATCTCCAAAGTTTAGAAAATTTATACCATATTGTGATGAGATTTTGAATTTAAAAAAAAAATCACCTTTGTTCTACAAAAGGTAAATAGGATATATAATATATTTTATGGAACCCTGGGCAGCTGACTGGAGTGGACCTATAGTTATGATATAAGTCTTTGGAGTCTGGTTTTTTGCTCAATAAAACATACCTAATTATCTGGCTAGACAATTATTTACAGTCCAACAAGGAACATATAGATGGATATTATGCCCCACTTCTTCTCCGGTAAAAATATTTACAATGTAAAATGTGGGCAAAATATAATATAATGAGTGATCCATTTGCTGTGGTTAAATTTAGGATCACTGTTAAAATGAGATAATTAGAGTATAGAGACATTAACATAAGACTTACTCAAACCCTCTTTTTATATATATTTCTGAGTTTATAATATACAAAGAACTATTGTTTTTTCTAT
>WNGS01029883.1:8329-21700 GCA_020271785.1 Procambarus virginalis
GATACGCACTGGAAGAAGTCCAATAGCCCAAACAAGACGGAAATTAGCAAAAACCAGTATGTGGATAATTTTCAAGGCACAACCAACAGTGAAAGTAAACTGTTGGACATATACCATGAGGCCAATCGAGAATTAATGGGAGCCAATATGCCTCTCCAATCTTGGGTCTCTAACAATGAAAAATTAAATCAACTGATCTCAACTGAATTTCCCGATTACGAGGTACCCGAGATGACAAAAGTACTAGGTGTCGAATGGAACACGACAACAGATCAGTTGACAATCAAGTCAATGGAGCCTGATACCACTAACATAACAATGAGAAAATTACTCTCACAAGTAAGCAAACCCTTCGACCCATTAGGATTATTAAGCCCAGTACTGATTAATGGGAAGTTGATGTCATGTTCACAGAAAATGGTACCATCCGTTTTCTATGTGCGGCGGCTGGACGCCACTAGAGAAGGTAAACAGCACACAGGACGCCTGCCAAGCTTGGGAGCTACTCTATCATGTAATCGTTTTAAGTATTAAAGTCAGTAACCAGGAATGACTTTACATCAACCTTACTACCAAGACTATCTCAGCTATACACAGACACCACACTGGCGACGACGATGAACTGGGAACGCAGGTATTTTGTTCAACAAAACACAAGGAAGGAGCATGCTGTCTCGCCCAGAGGAGGAAAGAGAAGCTGTGAGCACCATACCCCATGCTGTGTGCTGACCCATGCTGTGTGCTGACTGTTGCTGTGTGCTGATCGTTGCTGTGTGCTGGCCGTTGCTGTGTGCTGGCCAATGCTGTGTGCTACCCAAGCTGTGCTGACAAGCTGTGAGAGAGGAATCTGCCGACGCTGTGTACGAAACGACGCTTTGATGCAGTGTACAAAACCCGATGTTTTGGTTACGAAACGACGCTCCGTGCTACAAAATTCTTCACGCTGTGAACCAACTGCTGCCTACTGCTGCCAACTGCTGCCTACTGCTGTACCAACTGCTGACAATTGCTGTACCAACTGCTAACAACTGCTGTGTTGCTGTGAGTAGGAGTACAACACATGTACACAAGGGCTAGGTAAGAAATCAGTTGCTGCTGTGTTGTGCACTGTTGTGAACTTTTGCATTAAAATGCTTGTGTGCTTTGCAAAATTAAAGTAATTACAGTGAATTCTTGAATAACATATACAGTGCAGTAAGTGTTATATATTCTGAGGAACATTTTAAGTGATAAGTTTAAATTTATTCAGTAAAAATGGCAAATATACCTCAGTTTCCTGCATTTGATCCTGACTGTGACCAGACAAACCTGTCACAGAGGTGGGTCAAATGGCTTAAAAGGTTTGAAAATTTGTTGATAGTTTCTGACATCAAAAGTGCTGAAAGAAAGCGTGCTTTTCTGCTTCATTATGCAGGTGATAGAGTTTGTGATATCTTTGATACACTGAAAGATACTGGTGGTGCCAAAGATTATGACACTGCCAAGGCCAAATTAACTGAGCATTTCAAACCAAGGCAAAATACTGCTATGGAAATTATGCATTTCAGGAGAGCAAAACAACTCTCTAATGAAACTGTTGATCAATACCATACACGTCTGCAGGGTTTAGCAACCCATTGTGAGTTTGCTGATGTTGACAAAGAAATCAAACAGCAAATAATTGAAACATGCACATCTACACGTCTTCGTCGAAGAGCTCTAGAACTTGTTGATGATGAAAGTTCTCTTAACAAGATACTGGATATGGCTCGTCGAATGGAAGATGCTGCACGTGATGCTCGTGCCATGGAGTGCAGTGCCAACAACGGTTCTGCCACTGTTACTAACAGTCATGAAGTATGTAAGGTTCAGGGAGTACACCATGATCATAGAAGATATCATGCCAAACCTAACATTAAATTGAGCCGAGAACCACATCACAACTGGAGTCATGGAACAAGACTCAAGCAGTCACAACGACTCACATCAGAGGTTGTCAATAATAAATGTTACAATTGTGGAGGAGACTACCCACACCAAGATAATGTTTGTCCTGCACAAGGTAAGAAGTGCTATGAGTGTAGAAAACTAGGTCATTTTGGTGCTATGTGTCGTTCCGCACTAAAGAAACCACAATCAATAAATAAAAGCAATGTACGAGGATCAAGTCATAGGAGTCGAGGTGGCAAACACAATATTGCACCTCAAATCAAGAATGTTAATAATATACAAGACAACATTTCATTACAACCAGTCTCAGATGACAGTGAATGTGATTATATTTATGGAGTACAATCAATCACAGAATGGAATGATCTTCCAAACAACCCAGAGACTATAGTATACATTGCTGGCATTTGTCTCAAAATTCTTATTGACACTGGATCAAACATTGACACCATTGCTGAGTGCCACTATGAAAAATTTAAAAAACAGTTCCCAAAGCTTGAAAACTATAATGGCAAAGCCACTGCCTATGCTTCAAAGGTAGCCTTACCAGTGATTGGAACTTTCACTGCAGAGATTAAGTCAAAGAATGCAATGCTCATTACTACATTCCATGTTGTTAGGAATGCAAAGGAGTCTTTACTCAGTTACAAGACTTCAACCAAATTGGGGCTACTTCAGCTTTCTAATGCTGTAGCAGTGGAATCTGCAAACAATGTTGATGCTATTGTTGCTGAATTTTCTGATCGGTTTAAATCCATAGGTTGTTATACTGATAGCAAGGTACATCTGCATATCAACCCAGATGTAATTCCAGTTGCCCAACCACATCGCCGACAACCATTCCATACTCGCAAGAAAGTCGATGCCGAACTGGATAGGCTGATAGAACTAGATATCATTGAACCGGTAACAGGCCCAACACCATGGGTAAGCCCAATTGTCACTCCACCAAAGCCGAAGAATCCAGATGAGATACGCATTTGTGTAGACATGCGTGTTCCCAACAAGGCAATAATGCGTGAACGCCATCCTACACCCACTGTAGATGATATGATTTACCGCTTGAATGGTGCAACTGTATTCAGCAAGTTAGATTTAAACAAGGGCTATCATCAGCTTGAACTTGATGATGAGAGTCGATTCATCACAACGTTTACGACACATCGAGGTCTGTATAGGTACAAGCGCCTGAGTTTTGGTATTAACAGTGCTGCTGAAGTATTCCAGCACATCATCAGCCAGGTATTGCAAGATATACCTAATGCTGACAACATGTCTGATGACATCATTGTTTATGGCCGTACCCAAGCTGAACACGACAAAGCTCTTCGTGCAACATTGCAACGCTTACGAGAAAAGAATTTGACGCTAAGCCGAGCAAAGTGTGAGTTCAATCAACATAAAATTGAATTCTTTGGACATGTACTTAGTGACAAAGGTCTGTCTCCAGATCCTAAGAAAGTTGCAGATATCAAGAATGCTGCACCTCCTTCAACATCCACTGAAGTACATAGTTTTCTGGGAATGGCAAACTACTGTTCTCGCTTCATTCCAGATTTTGCTACCATTACGAAGCCTCTACGTGAGCTCCTGAAGAAAAATGCATCATGGTACTGGAGCGATGTCGAGCAAAATGCATTTGATGCTGTGAAAGATGCACTAGTAGAAAATGCGACTGCTGCATACTTTGATCCATCAATGGACACTGAGTTAACGGTGGATGCTAGTCCTGTTGGTTTAGGTGCTGTGTTAGCCCAACACAAACCTGGTCAACCAGATTCAAGAGTAGTAATTGCCTACGCCAGCCGTTCTCTCACAGATGTTGAGCAACGATACAGTCAGACAGAGAAGGAAGCTCTTGCTCTTGTATGGGGCTGTGAACACTTCAATGTGTATCTGCTTGGTGCACCCTTTACCACGATAGTCACTGACCACAAACCGTTGGAGACCATCTTCAATAATCCAAAGTCCAAACCACCAGCTCGCATTGAGAGATGGGCTCTTCGTCTGCAACCATACAACTTTACGGTGAAATACAAGCCAGGTGCAGGCAATCCCGCTGATTACATCAGTCGACATCCTGCCAACAGTTTCACCATCACCAAGCATCAGCAAGTTGCCGAGGAATATGTACACTCTGTAACCTGTGATGCAGTCCCTAAGGCTCTCACTCTTGATGAAATCCGTACTGCAACCCTAGAGGACCCAACTCTGCAAGCAACAGTGGATGCATTGACTAAGAAAAAGTTTCCACGCATCCCACCCTCAGGAGTTGACCAAGATGCATTCAAAGCACTTGAACGCATCCAGACAGAATTAAGTGTTACGCAACAACGCGACACCGTGCTGCGAGGTACTCGTATCGTCATTCCAGCTGTTCTCCAGCAACGTGCTCTGAAGCTTGCACATCAAGGACACCAAGGTCTTGTAAGGACCAAACAGCTGCTACGAGAAAAGGTGTGGTTTCCTGGCATTGATCGTCAAGCTAAGGACATGCATGATGCCTGTGTCCCTTGCCAAGCTGCAGTGGATACTTCAAGACCAACACCTCTACAACCTTCACCACTACCTGCTGCACCATGGATGGAAGTATCGATGGATTTCTGTGGACCGCTACCAACTGGAGAGTACTTGATGGTAGTCATTGATGATCACTCACGTTATCCAGAAGTAGAAATCATCACTTCCACATCTGCAAAGGCTGTCATCCCGAAACTCGACAAGATCTTTTCAAACTTTGGCATTCCTGAAGTTGTCAAGACGGACAATGGACCGCCATTTAATGGACAAGACTTTGTCAACTTTGCTGAGCATATTGGATTCAAACACCGCCGTGTGATGCCACTACATCCTCAAGCAAATGGAGAAGTCGAGAGATTCATGCAACCTCTCATGAAAGCTGTACGCTGTGCTCATGCCGAAGGACGATCCTGGAAACAAGCTATGTATGCTTTTCTCAGGAACTACCGTGCAACACCGCATGGAACACTGGGCAAGTCGCCTGGCGAACTTTTATTTGGACGTCCTATGAGAATCGCACTACCTGTCATGCCAGCCAAGGTAACGGATAAACGTCTCGCTCAGAAGGATGCACTAGCCAAGGGCAAAATGAAAATTGCTCATGATCAACGTGCAAAGGAACAATTCATAAAGGTTGGAGATACTGTTCTCGTTAAAAAGAAAAAAGAGGGAAAGCTAGATATGCCGTATGATACAAAACCATATAAAGTGATTAGTGTAAAAGGAACTATGGTAACAGCGAGTAATAGAGATCATAGTATAACACGTAATATGGCTTATTTCAAAGTGATTCCAAATAGTGTAGAAAATGATGAAGTGCAAAGTCGTGCAAAAGAAAAAGAAAAAATGAGTTATAACTCGATAAACAATTCATCGAGGGATATTTTTGTATTTAAGGACTCTCGTCCAAAACGTCATGTTAAACGCCCTACACGATATGATGATTAATTGTGTTCCTATGTAATGCAAAGTATTTACTTGTTATGCTGAACTAAATTTAATATTGTTTGAATAATGCAGATCTCTCATTCAATATTTTGTAACTTTGTATTACAGTTTCTTTCATGTTTGTTTAACATTGCATATGTATTTTTAACATTGAAATCCTTTGTGGTAAAGATTGTTTAAATTCTTTGTGTGTTTAATTAATGTTAAATGTATGCAATATCTCTTGATATGTTAATAACTTACTTTGTGTCAATAACTTTGCTTTGTGCTACAAGCATGGTAGACATCCTGTATTCATTCTTTTTAAAGAAAAGGAGGGATGTCATGTTCACAGAAAATGGTACCATCCGTTTTCTATGTGCGGCGGCTGGACGCCACTAGAGAAGGTAAACAGCACACAGGACGCCTGCCAAGCTTGGGAGCTACTCTATCATGTAATCGTTTTAAGTATTAAAGTCAGTAACCAGGAATGACTTTACATCAACCTTACTACCAAGACTATCTCAGCTATACACAGACACCACAGTTGATAATACAGGAATGTTGGCAACAAAAGATAGACTGGGATGATCTTCTAACACCTGCCCTACAAGAAAAATGGCAAGGTTTAGTAAAAGATTTAAGTACCCTAGAGTCTGTCAAGTTCCCTAGGAACACAGTAGTAAATGAAAAAGAACCAATTAAGCTACATGTATTTTGTGATGCCTCAGGAAAGGCTTATGGAACAGTAGCTTACCTGGTCTCAAATGGGCAAGCCAATTTGCTCACATCAAAGGCCAGAGTGGCACCTTTAAAGAAAAGATCACTGCCACAACTGGAATTAACAGCCTTACTGTTAGGAGTAAGATTGGCTCATTATTTGATCAAGGCCTTACGCCACATCCACTTTAAAGAAACAGTAGTTTGGTCAGATAATGAGGCAGTGCTACAGTGGGTTAAGAACAATAACAGTAAGAATCCTTACGTGAGTAACCGCGTTAAGGAAATACGAGAGTTGTCAGCAGGGTATAAACTAAGATATGTACCCACAAAAGAGAATCCAGCTGACTATCTCTCCCGAGGACTGACTTTACGGCAATTAACAAAGGCAGAGATGTGGTTCAATGGACCTCAGTGGCTAATCAGCGACCAGTGGCCTGAACAAAAGCCACAAGTCATTGTGACCAATGTTACTGTTCCCACTGAGAACCCAGAACCACCTCGGACTTTGGTAATTGATCCTACTCGGTACTCTGAACTGAACAAACTTATAGGTGTCACCCAAGTAGTGTTTGATTTTCTAAAGAAAATAGGAATCAAGCATAAATTCCCTAATGCCCTAAGGTATTGGGTCAAAAGAGCTCAGATCGACACATTCGGGACAGAATTTGACAATGTTCCAAAGAAGCTACAACATGATCTGGGTCTCTGGTTAGACACTGACAATTATAACATAATCAGATGCGGAGGCCGCTTACAGCACGCTGACATAGATTTGGAAGCAAAAAATCCAATATTGCTCCCTCGTCACCACATAGTAAGCAAACTAATTGTGTTACATATACACAAATACTGCACTCTGCATGGTGGGGTATTAGATACTCTCACAGACTTAAGACAACAGTACTGGCTACCCCAAGGTAGACAGACAGTAAAATCAATAATCAAATCCTGTGTTGTTTGCCGGAGATACGATGCCAGAGTGTGTCCATATCCTGGCCCTCCTCCACTTCCGAAGGAACGAGTCGTACATATTCGTCCCTTTGAGACAACAGGAGTAGATTTCACAGGAGCACTAACACTTACAGGCACTAAAGACAAGAAACCAGTAAAGCTTACATCTGTCTTTTTACTTGTGCCACAACAAGGGCAGTCCATCTAGAAGTGACTCCCGATATGAGTGCCGAAGCATTCTTACAGGCTTTCCGCAGGTTTGCTTCACGTAGATCCTGTCCTAAGTTAATGATCTCAGACAATGGGTCCAACTTAGTGGCAGGAGAAGCATGTCTGAGGAAAATCTGGACACACCCAAAGGTACGCACAGCCCTAAATCAACGGCAGTGCCATTGGAAATTCATACCTCCCAGAGCACCATGGCACGGAGGCTTCTATGAACGCATGGTTGGTACGGTAAAACGTTCTCTACGGAAAACCCTACACCGACAAAAGATTGACCTGCAGGAGCTTCAAACAGTAGTCATAGAGATAGAAGCACGAGTCAATAACCGACCACTTACCTACCTCTCTGATGATGTTTTGCAGCGTGAACCATTAAGTCCAGCTCATTTGATGTATGGTAGACCTCTCAAAACACTTGTGTCCCTTACGGACGAGGAACCAGAGGATCCTTCATATGTCCAAGAGAGTGATTTGGTTCAACGTTTCAAACATCTATCAAGGGTGATAAGTCGGTGGAATGACGTATGGACTCGAGAATACCTTACAGCTCTGAGAGAGTATCATTACGGGGCAAACAACCCCTACAACAGAATTAACTTGAACCCTGGTGACATAGTTCTGGTGGATAGTGATGGACCACGCTCAGAGTGGCCTTTAGGTCAAATAGTCTCTGTTCATCCAGACAGCCAGGGCATCTTGAGAATAGTGAAAGTAAAATGCCGAGGCAACACTACTCTCAAAACTTTAGAGAAATTAGTTCCTTTAGAACTGGCCAGGAACGAAGACGTACAGCGACTTCCAGCACCCGATACGCCAGTACGGGACATACGTCCCCAAAGGACTGCAGCTCAACAATGTAAACTCAAATTAAATCAGCATTATAATTCTGAAGGAGAAGAATAAAGTGATCGCAGTCCTTACCGGGACTTCGACCCGTGTTCTTCCCCGCCCGGAATTATGTCGGGAAACCGACACACTCATACACAAATAGTATAGTCTTCCCTTAACAGTATCCTCTTAAAATTAGAGAATGGGAGACTCCGTGACGTCATCGACGTCGCCGCAGTATTTACATTATTAAACCACTGTTCATACAACAGTTTAATGTCTAAATTGAATAAAAAAGTGTTCAATAAGACTGAATATAATTATTAACACCAAAATATAGCTTGATTCCCTTGTTAACGTAAATTTAACTTAGAAGTGGAACCAGCAAAATATTGGAACAGTACACAAAGCCAGCGTCTCTTACGGACGCCACGCTCACACGTAAATAATAACAAAGCAGCCTTACGCTGACCATGGCTCCAGAGTTGGTTTAACACCTAGACACCTATTTACGTGTCAACAACCAGCTACACAGCCTATCAACAACTACAACAACGATTGTATCCGGCTTACCAAGTATTTGTTTATTATTCTAGTGCACTGTATAATATCAAAGATAAGTCGGTTATGATATATGGGAAACACCCCACAAATGTACGCGTACCCCATTTTTTACAGCCCTCACATACCATGTTATACCTGTATTGATATGCTTAGGGAAATGTACTAACTCCTTGCATCCCAAACAGGTAAATTGTGACTTGGAACAGCAAGTAGCTGAGAAGTAGAACTATGCACATGTACCTAGCTGTTGCCAGCCTTGAAGGCCTCCACAGCCGCCATTGGCACCATGAGGCACAGGGCCACATCCACATAGATGCTAACATGACACAGCCTTAGCAGGCCCTTCCTACAGGCTCAGATAAGGCCATTCTAGTTATTGTAGTAGTAGTATTCATAACTAGTAATAATTGTTGAAATAATAGTAGATTAGACCACCATATGTGGTATGATAAAATAATATAATAATAAGTTAGGTAAACAATTTGTAGTTTAAGAAGGAGCCATCTCAAAGTGGTTTAAGCTACAAATTTTCCCTCCAATTTATGTGAGATTAATTTCAGGCAGTTTAACAAGTACATACAGTCCACTCAATTTCTTACCTACTAAGAAAAAATAAGATAAACTATATTGATTGAAGTCAATTAAAAGGAGATATACTACCTGGAGTTTTTACCACACACCTAATGGCCTTGACTTCACCCGGTGGAGTCGTGTGGGTTCTTAAATAAGAGCATTTAAGGAGTATTAAAAATCAAAGAATTTTATTAATGCTTTATTAGGTAAAATCACAACAATGATGTATAAGAAGTTAATTATAATAGTTAATTGTAGTTATGGGTCCCTCACTCTTATTCCTCACTCCCCCCCCACCTCCCCATCCTCATCTGAGTAGAATTCTGACGTCTCCGTCTGTGGTGAGTGGGGGAAGGCCTTGACCCCCACCCCCCTCTCTTGGGGGTGAGGGGTGAGTTGGGTGGAGGCCTTTTGGATGAGTTTCCCCCCCAGTCACATCTGAAGTGTTCTGGAAAGAGATGTGGAAAATAATTTATGCTGGTTAAAAGGGTTTTTTATAGCATTATATGTTTTTATTAGAAAAATATTTTATTTCCTTCTAAGAATGGCTAGTACATACCTCTCTCCCTGCAGGGGCGACCTTGAGTCCTCTACAGCAGGTATTGTCAAGTAGACTACGTAACAGCATCTTGGTTGGGGGAGACCTCCCCCGTAGAATTACTACTTTACAAAAGTGGACCGGTCCCAAGAATTGTACTGGGGGAAAAATAAGGATGTAAAATAGAGGATGTACAAACTTTTTATTGTGGGAAAAAATAAATCTTTACCAGAAAGTGAGGGTAATACTAACCAGGTCCCTCAAGGACTTCAATCTTCCCTGTAGTTTTTGGGGGAGACACCTTCCATTGTAGGATGTTTGAGGTTGTTTGTCTTCTGGGGAGGTTGTGGGTGGGAGGGGTTTTTATAGCCGTTCTTCCTATTAGGTAGGTTGCCTAGCTAACAAAAATATTTTCTACACCACCTATAAGAACCAACCCCAACACCCCTACAAAATGTCCTAACACAATGTTGTTTCATAGGAAAATATCGTCTCGCATAAGCGAGGGCTCGCTTATCGTTTAATTTTAAAGTAACGCTGGAAAATACTTTATGGAAGTAATGTACCGATGAAGGCAACCCCAGATGACTTATTCTGTGAACAAACATGATGCAATAGAGCCCACAAGCGAGATTAAAATCGCTTTGGAGTCTGTACCACATCCCATACACCTCTGTTATTTTGTTAGTTTTAATAAATCCTTGAAAATAATGCCCGTAAGTAACCACCGACATTGCATAACTATCGAAAAAAAACATTCGACGTTTAACTTTATCAACATAAATAGCTACCCAATGACCCATGGTTAATCTACTGTGTGATGGTAAAATATTACTTATGAAGACGATAGGTTCTCTTGACGAGATATTTAAATATTCAAACTCGTCTGCGTTGTAACACCCTAGGTATACAGCTCGATCCCCTAGATTATTTTTTAAATTAATATTTATATCATAACAATTCATTATGTTTTTTTAAGCTCGCACGTCACATAGAACAGTTCTTTGTCCGTCGATGGATAGTACTCCTGTCGTTTCCCCAAACAGTAAAACCAATCTGTTATATGTAACACCACTACCAAATTCAAGCTCCATACGCAAGTTGCCAGATTTCTCCACAGGGAGGGAATCTTTTGTTTGAATGGTGCTTAAGTCAAAGGCGAATATTGATCTCCCCTTATTAAAAGTGTCATAGCCTAGTAGCGAATCACGCTCTAACCCTAATGTCTTCAAAGTTTCGTAATAAAGGCGGGAGTAATGGTTGTCGAAATTACCTCCAATTTGGTAAATTGCATTATTGTTTAAATACATAGCAATATTTTTCAGCTTTGCATTTTCAAAATATAATCCATTACCTTGGTGGAGACTGGCGAAATAATTCATTGCTACAACTACCATATATATCTTTTGAGGGATTACTTGGGCCCAAGGCTGATCAATTAAGAGGCTGGTTTGATTCCCCGCCAGGACATATGTTTTAGAAATGGTTCTATTGAAAGTATAGGTTATGGGGTCAGGAGATGCTAACAGTGAGCTGTTTAAGGCAAGGTAGGCACTTGGGTAGGGGAACACCCGTGTTACCCATAACTTAGCATAATCCATATGCAGGCGATACTTAGAGCCATCGACTACACTTGTATTTATTACCCAAGCGTGTGGAGAGAGCTCCAATCTTAGACGCACATCTATATTATCTAATATGAATTGGTCTAGGGTTGTTACATCCAATACTAGGGGAAAACACATTGACAAACCTTTTTCTTTTAAATTGCTCAATAATTTTTTATCCTTGGCGGTTGCTCCAGTAAAAAATGTATTTGTAAATTCGTTAGGAATTATACCGTCATCACTCCAGTCCCTACGAATGGCCCCAATTCTCCCCAAGGAAGACATTTTTGAAGGGGGTAGGGAGGTAATTAATTTAATAAACGACCAATATTTAAAATTAGAATTTGTTTTGTGACGGTAACGAGTTGGAAATGGTGGTCGGCAGTCTTCCAACTAGCAGGTGTCAGTGCTGGGCCACATATTAAATAATAAAAAAAAAGAAAAGAAAAAAAAGAAAAAAAAAAGAATGACTGCGTGGTTGGTAATCTGTGGTAAGGTCAGAAACATAAAACACAATAATAAACAATGTATTTTAATAACAATAAAAAACACAAATTGAAATTAATGCAAAATCTTGGCTTAATGGTAAAAATGTCAAGTGGAAAAATAGATAAACATGAAAATAGATTACATTAATGGGGGAGGAGAATTGACATACAAAGGTAAATAAAATATGAATGCTGGAATATATGCACTAACTATAAACCTCTATTTGACCACACAAGGTGAGTCACTTAGGTGTTCATAGCTTGAAAGCACACGATATTCTGGCTGGCAGAAACGCAAGGGACTCCAACAATAACTGGCGATGACTTGTGATTGGCGAGGAACCGGAGTGGCGTGTTGGTTGGCGGCCAATGAGAAAGCTGGATGGCCGCAAGTCGCTAGTTAGGCAGTTGAAGGGTTCGGCGCGTCGGCCAGGTGTACAGCAGGTGCTGGAGTGGGGGGAGGAGGGAGTTGCTGGTGCGTGTGGCTGTCTTGATATATACGTTTAGCCACTACAAAACGTATCTTGCATATTGTTGAGGACGTGATGAAATACGAAAATAGCAGGC
Organism: Procambarus virginalis; assembly: GCA_020271785.1. Lineage (NCBI taxonomy): Eukaryota > Metazoa > Arthropoda > Malacostraca > Decapoda > Cambaridae > Procambarus > Procambarus virginalis. The sequence continues at coordinate 20,770 of WNGS01029883.1, forward strand.
TAAATCTCTGATAAGAGATTATCGTCACAGTTTCAACTACCTGCTCTCCTAAAAACACCTGGACACCTTTAAACATGGTATTTGACAAGCCATTCACAAATTCCACATAGTCATCCTCTTCCAATTTTGTGGTATCGTCATCTTTCGTTAAAGGTTCCTTAAAGTCTATAACAATAATAGCTAGATCTAAGAAGGCGCCCTGGGTTCCGGGGATGCGGAATTCTAAGTAATTATCCTGCAAGCGTTGATTAATGGGGAGGTTGACAGGTAGAATGTCTATTTGCTGTGTAGAGGCAATTGAACTTTCCACATTACGTATTCTGTTACTTCTAGGAAATTGGTCAATAATACTGGAGCTATAATATTCTAATGGAATTTTCATCCCAGCTCCACTAGCCCTCGCCATGATCCCCCCCCCCGAAAAGGTAAAGTATGACTGCTTACGTTAGGGAAAATACGTCATTTTTATACCCAAGACCTCGTTTACATTTTTTATTTTTTTTATTTTTTATTCTCCTAGAGAGTCGTTTAATTTTCCCACCTGTTACCAGTTTCTTTCCCACAGTTTAAGAGCATCAATACCGTGAGTTCTCAGAGCACTCTTTACATCCCGTTTACCACTAGTTAAATCACCAAGAACATTTTTCCCAAAATCGATTGCGCTCGGTGTTACAGCTTTCATGAAAAATGGTATGGCCCGTCGAGCCAAGCCAGCTAAGGTCCCAAAAAAACCACCGCCAGATCTGAGATAAGGTGCTTGGAATGTGCGTATGTCATTCATCGCCCCCCCTCTCATCCCATGTCTCCTAGAGGGGGGGAGGAAGATCTCCCCAAACTCCCTCTGAGAGGGGGGGATGAATGGTACTCGCATACCGACACCTCTTCGTACAATAACCGAAAGTTGTGGTAAACACTTCTATATATATTTATA
>WNGS01029883.1:22700-39014 GCA_020271785.1 Procambarus virginalis
AAAGTTAGGCTAGAAATGTAAATATAGCAATGTCTTTCTGCTATAATATTGCACTACTAATGTATATCAGGATCTTATATCTAGTGCAATGTACCTACTGGTTAACTGTAATAATCATCCGGTTGAAGGACTATATTTTATGTGGTAAAAATTCCAGGCAGTATATCTCCTTTTAATTGACTTCAATCAATATAGTTATCTTTTTTTTTCTTAGTAGGTAAGAAATTGAGTGGACTGTATGTACTTGTTAAACTACCTGAAATTAATCTCACATAAATTGGAGGGACAAATTGTAGCTTAATCCACTTTGAGATGGCTCCTTCTTAAACTACAAATTGTTTACCTAACTTATTATTATATTATTTTATCATACCACAAATGGTGGTCTAATCTACTATTATTTCAACAATTATTACTAGTTATGAATACTACTACTACAATAACTAGATTGGCCTTATCTGAGCCTGTAGTAAGGGCCTGCTAAGGCTGTGTCATGTTAGCATCTATGGGGTGTGGCCCTGTGCCTCATGGTGCCAATGGCGGCTGTGGAGGCCTTCAAGGCTGGCAACAGCTAGGTACATGGGCATAGTTCTACTGCTCAGCTAAGCTACTTGCTGTTCCAAGTCACAATTTACCTGTTTGGGATGCAAGGAGTTAGTACATTTCCCTAAGCATTCAATACAGGTATAACATGGTATGTGAGGGCTGTAAAAATGGGGTACACGTACATTTGTGGGGGTGTTTCCCATATATCATAACCGACTTATCTTTGATATTATACAGTGCACTAGAATAATAACAAATACTTGGTAAGCCGGATACAATCGTTGTTGTAGTTGTTGATAGGCTGTGTAGCTGGTTGTTGACACGTAAATAGGTGTCTAGGGTTAAACCAACTCTGGAGCCATGGTCAGCGTAAGGCTGCTTTGTTAATGTTTACGTGTGAGCGTGGCGTCCGTAAGAGACGCTGGCTTTGTGTACTGTTCCAATATTTTGCTGGTTCCACTTCTAAGTTAAATTTACGTAACAAGGGAATCAAGCTATATTTTGGTGTTAATAATTATATTCAGTCTTATTGGACACTTTTTTATTCAATTTAGAATTAAACCGTTGTATGAACAGTGGTTTAATAATGTAAATACTGCGGCGACGTCGATGACGTCACGGAGTCTCCCATTCTCTAATTTTAAGAGGATACTGTTAAGGGAAACTATAATATTTGTGTATGAGTGTGTCGGTTTCCCGACAAGGTGCAAGGAAGGGTACGACCGACCACCAAGGTCACCAAATACGATATGAGTCTGAACATATATATATGTATATAGTCCTGGAGGGATCGTTCAGTCTTGTTCGATTATATATCCCTAAATACTGTATGTGTGTCAGGAGGGCGTTGTCCCTCTTCGGTTCACTCAAGGTCACCCAGTACGAGAGAGGGTGGGGACCCCACCCCTAGGTGGGGACCCCACCCCTACTCAGACTAACCTGTTTTTTTGTTACACCCGACCCATAGAGGGAATGAGGGGGGTGTGACTGGCTCTCACCCGTGATTATTATACAATAAATTCATTTTTTACTTATAATATACTGTCATACTACTACTGTAAATGACCATATTCATACCACTATATACAACAGTTACCTCCAGTTTTTCCACCGTTTTCTCGACCACTACTACTCACTCCCCGGATGACCTAATATGGAGTGGCTTTATGTGGCACCCCGCTTTCTGATTTCCATACATAGGTGGGATGGGAAGGCACATTCCAATCTACTCAGATCCAGCCTTGAGTCCATATCTAGTTAAACACAAGACGAAGTTAAAGAAGATTCAGAGGTATGCCACCAGACTAGTCCCGGAACTGAGAGGAATGAGTTACGAGGAAAGGTTAAGAGAGCTGAACCTCACAACCCTGGAAAACAGAAGAGTAAGGGGAGATATGATAACCACCTACAAAATTCTCAGGGGAATTGACCGGGTGGACAAAGACAAACTCTTTAGCGCGGGTGGAACATGAACAAGGGGACACAGGTGGAAACTTAGTACCCAGATGAGCCACAGAGACGTTAGAAAGAATTTTTTCAGATCCAGGGTAGTTAACAAATGGAATGCGTTAACTAGGTATGGACTCCAGGCTGGAGCTGCATACTCCAGGATTGGTCTTACATAAGTGGTATACAGGGTCCTGAACGATTCCTTACACAAGTTCCTAAAGGCAGTTCTTATGTTGGCCAGTCTAGCATATGCTGCTGATGATATTCTTTTGATGTGGGCCTCTGGGGACAGATTCGGTGTGATATCAACCCCCAGATCTTTCTCTCTATTTGACTCTTGCAGGATTTCACCGCCCAGATGATACCTTGTGTTCAGCCTCCTGCTCCCTTCGCCTAATTTCATTACCTAACACTTTCATGAGTTGACTTTAGTAGCCATTTTCTAGACCATTCCTCCAGTTTGTCCAGGTCATCCTGTAGTCTCTGTCTATCTTCATCAGTCTTGATTCTTCTCATAATTTTTGCATCATCGGCAAACATTGAGAAGAACGAGTCAATACCCTCCGGAAGATCGTTTACATATATTAGAAACAGGATGGGTCCAAGTACTGAGCCCTGTGGGACTCCGCTGGTGACACTCTGATGTCTCCCCCCTCACCGTTACTCGCTGTTTTCTGTTGTTTAAGTATTCCCTTATCCACTGTGTGTGTGTGTACTCACCTAGTTGTGTTTGCGGGGGTTGAGCTCTGGCTCTTTGGTCCCGCCTCTCAACCGTCAATCAGCAGGTGTACAGATTCCTGAGCCTATTGGGCTCTATCATATCTACACTTGAAATTGTGTATGAAGTCAGCCTACACCACATCACTTCCTAATGCATTCCATTTGTCAACCACTCAGACACTAAAAAAAGTTCTTTCTATTATCTCTGTGGCTCATTTGGGCACTCAGTTTCCACCTGTGTCCCCTTGTGCGTGTGTGTGTGTGTGTACTCACCTAGTTGTACTCACCTAGTTGTGCTTGCGGGGGTTGAGCTCTGGCTCTTTGGTCCCGCCTCTCAACCGTCAATCAACAGGTGTACAGTTTCCTGAGCGTAATGGGCTCTATCATATCTACACTTGAAACTGTGTATGGAGTCAGCCTCCACCACATCACTTCCTAATGCATTCCATTTGTCAACCACTCTGACACTAAAAAAGTTCTTTCTAATATCTCTGTGGCTCATTTGGGCACTCAGTTTCCACCTGTGTCCCCTAGTGCGTGTGCCCCTTGTGTTAAACAGCCTATCTTTATCAACCCTGTCGATTCCCTGTGTGTGTGTGTGTGTGTGTGTGTGTGTGTGTGTGTGTGTGTGTGTGTGTGTGTGTGTGTGTGTGTGTGTGTGTGTGTGTGTGTGTGTGTGTACTCACCTAGTTGTACTTACCTAGTTGTGTTTGCTGGGGTTGAGCTCTGGTTCTTTGGTCCCGCCTCTCAACCGTCATTCAACAGGTGTACAGGTTCCTGAGCCTATTGGGCTCTATCATATCTACACTTGAAACTGTGTATAGAGTCAGCCTCCACCACATCACTTCCTAATGCATTCTATTTGTCAACCACAACCTGTGACAGGTGTGTGTGTGTGTGTGTGTGTGTGTGTGTGTGTGTGTGTGTGTGTGTGTGTGTGTGTGTGTGTGTGTGTGTGTGTGTGTGTGTGTGTGTGTGTGTGTGTGTGCTAACCTAATTGTGCTTGTGTTGATTGAGCTTCGGCGTTTTGGTCCCGCCACTCAACCGTCAATCAACTGATCTGCAGAATCATGAGCCAATGTGTTTATTCACTTAGTTGTACTCACCTATTTGTGTATGCACTATCGAGCTTTAGCTCTTGGACCCCGCTTCTCTAGTCATCAGTTGTTTAATGCAATGACTCCTGTCCTATATTCCTACCATGTCTACTTTTAAAAACATAAGCAGAGTTTGCTTCCAGAACCTGCTCCTTTAGAACGTTCCATTTTCCCACAACTCTCACGCTAATGGAAAACTTCACAGCATCTCTATAACTGACCTGATTTTCAAGCTTCCACCCATGCCCCCTTGTTCTGTTGGTATTCAATGTGAAGATTTTATGTTTCCACCCTTGCAATCCCCTTCAAGTATTTAATACGTCTCTATCATGTCTCTTTGTTTCCTTCCTTTTATGTTGCGTCCTCATGTTCAGTACTTTCAGTCGCTCTGCAGACCACATTCCTCATAATTCTGGGACAAGTCTCGTCCCAAACATCTGAACCATTTCCAGGTTCTGTATGTGTTTCTTCAGGTGGGACTCCATGATGGGGCTGCTTACTCTCACGTAGAGAGTGTAAAGCTATCTAAATGCCTCATTACATAGGTTCCTGAATGATATTCAATCTTCGTGTAAGCGTAGAGTACGCTGCTGAAGTTATCTTATTTATGTGAGCCTCAGGAGCTAGAGTTGGTGTTACGCTATCTCAGGTTTCTTTTTCTAGTCGTTACAGGCAGGTAGTTTCCCTTCATTGTGTACTGTCCCGCTGGTCTCCTCTCCCTTTTTCCATAATTTTACACTTGCTCGTGATGAACTCCAGGAGCCATATCTCCGACCATCTCTGCAATTGTTAGATACAATTTTCCCTTCCTTGTACTGATGATGTTGTTCGTTTATATACCTAATTTACTCTAAGTGCGTAACAAGATTTAGCGTGATTATTCTTCCAAGTACTTTACAGTGGATGTTTGCCAGTGATACTGCTCTGTAGTTATTGCCTCTTATGAGTGTGAATGTGTATGTGTGTACTCACCTAGATGTGTTTGCAGGGAGGAGCTAGGATCCTAGCCCCCGCCATCCGATCGTTCTTAGATTTATGCAATGACTGAATATCTAGCTAACTCTCTCTCTGTCTCTCTGTCTCTCTCTCTCTCTCTCTCTCTCCTCTCTCTCTCTCTCTCTCTCTCTCTCTCACTCTTACTTTTTTTTAGAATCGATTCCGTAATGAATTCCGAAAGATTTATCTTTTCTGTTTAACATTTATAATTATATCAAGTCGATGACCTCCGATATAGAGTCAAGGCTCCTGTGAAGTAAGAACTTTCACGGAATATGAACTTAGTTAATATCGCTTAACTAGTCTCAGACCCAGACCTCAGTGACCTGGTCTCAGACCCAGACCTCAGTGACCTGGTCTAAGACCCAGACCTCAGTGACCTGGTCTCAGACCCAGACCTCAGTGACCTGGTCTAAGACCCAACCTCAGTGACCTGGTCTCAGACCCCAGTGACCTAGTCTCAGACACCAGTGACCTTGTCTCAGACCCCAGTGACCTGGTCTCAGACCCCAGTGACCTTGTCTCAGACCCCAGTGACCTGGTCTCAGACCCCAGTGACCTTGTCTCAGACCCCAATGACCTGGTCTCAGACCCAGACCTCAGTGACCTGGTCTCAGACCCAGACCCCAGTGACCTGGTCTAAGACCCAGACCTCAGTGACCTGGTCTCAGAGCCAGACCCCAGTGACCTGGTCTCAGACCCAGACCTCAGTGACCTGGTCTCAGACCCAGACCTCAGTGACCTGGTCTCAGACCCAGACCTCAGTGACCTGGTCTCAGACCCAGACCTCAGTGACCTGGTCTCAGACCCAGACCTCAGTGACCTGGTCTAAGACCCAACCTCAGTGACCTGGTCTCAGACCCCAGTGACCTTGTCTCAGACCCCAGTGACCTTGTCTCAGACCCCAGTGACCTGGTCTCAGACCAAGACCTCAGTGACCTGGTCTCAGACCAAGACCTCAGTGACCTGGTCTCAGACCCAGACCTCAGTGATCTGGTCTCAGACCCAGACCTCAGTGACCTAGTCTCAGACCCAGACCTCAGTGACCTGGTCTAAGACCCAACCTCAGTGACCTGGTCTCAGACCCCAGTGACCTGGTCTCAGACCCCAGTGACCTTGTCTCAGACCCCAATGACCTGGTCTCAGACCCCAATGACCTGGTCTCAGACCCAGACCTCAGTGACCTGGTCTCAGACCCAGACCCCAGTGACCTGGTCTCAGACCCCAGTGACCTTGTCTCAGACCCCAATGACCTGGTCTCAGACCCAGACCTCAGTGACCTGGTCTCAGACCCAGACCTCAGTGATCTGGTCTCAGAGCCAGACCTCAGTGACCTGGTCTCAGACCCAGACCTCAGTGACCTGGCCTCAGACCCAGACCCCAGTGACCTGGTCTCAGACCCAGACCTCAGTGACCTGGTCTCAGACCCAGACCCCAGTGACCTGGTCTCAGACCCAGACCTCAGTGATCCGGTCTCAGAGCCAGACCCCAGTGACCTGGTCTCAGACCCAGACCTCAGTGACCTGGTCTCAGACCCAGACCTCAGTGACCTGGTCTCAGACCCAGACCTCAGTGACCTGGTCTCAGACCCAGACCTCAGTGACCTGGTCTCAGACCCAGACCTCAGTGACCTGGTCTCAGACCCAGACCTCAGTGATCAGTCTCAGACCCAGACCTCAGTGACCTGGTCTCAGACCCAGACCTCAGTGATCAGTCTCAGACCCAGACCTCAGTGACCTGGTCTCAGACCCAGACCTCAGTGACCTGGTCTCAGACCCAGACCTCAGTGATCCGGTCTCAGAGCCAGACCCCAGTGACCTGGTCTCAGACCCAGACCTCAGTGACCTGGTCTCAGACCCAGACCTCAGTGACCTGGTCTCAGACCCAGACCTCAGTGACCTGGTCTCAGACCCAGACCTCAGTGACCTGGTCTCAGACCCAGACCTCAGTGACCTGGTCTCAGACCCAGACCTCAGTGATCAGTCTCAGACCCAGACCTCAGTGACCTGGTCTCAGACCCAGACCTCAGTGATCAGTCTCAGACCCAGACCTCAGTGACCTGGTCTCAGACCCAGACCTCAGTGATCCGGTCTCAGAGCCAGACCCCAGTGACCTGGTCTCAGACCCAGACCTCAGTGACCTGGTCTCAGACCCAGACCTCAGTGACCTGGTCTCAGACCCAGACCTCAGTGATCAGTCTCAGACCCAGACCTCAGTGACCTGGTCTCAGACCCAGACCTCAGTGACCAGTCTCAGACCCAGACCTCAGTGACCTGGTCTCAGACCCAGACCTCAGTGACCTGTGTTATGATCCCAGGCAGCCGAAAAACGAGTCTCCCGTTTGAGAATTATTTTATCAGGCCTGACCTGACTAGAAGGTCTAGTAAATATAGAGGTGAAGATACAGATGTAAAATAATTGGTTGGATTTGATAGACAATTTAAGATAATGGGCAGTGAATAAGAAAATAAGTAAATGACTTGACACAAGATGTGGAGAGTTTGGTGGAGGTGTGAGGCTCGCTTGAGAGGAGCTTAAGTCACTTGAGTACCAGACATCGTGAGGTGACGCTGCGCTCCGTTTGAGCTCCCGTTGGAGAGGATCCCCTGTTTGATATACCTTTAAGAGAAAGGAAGGGAAGTGTGCATACGTTCCAGCAGTGGAATCGAGCTGGGAACGTGTGGTCTCAAGTCCTGGATGGCAAGGAGAGTTTGTTAAGCCGCCCAGACACATTATCGTGGACCGTGGGAGGGCCCTGGTCAGACTCCGTCAGAGGGAGAGCGCCCTGCAGGAGACATTTTTGTGTTAAGCACAATTTTAACCATTTTACAGTGATTGCCGGTAATTGATCGTGTGCCCAGCGATCACAGCGAATGTTTATTGATACGTTAGACATGTTTTGGTAAGGCAGGAAGCCTAAATAAGAGGACGGTGATGAAATTGACAGCTGGAAGGACGAGCAGCATATCCTCCCCCGTCGACCGCCTGGAGCCAACTAACTGGTGGCGGAGGACCGCTCCCAGAGTGAGGAGCCGCCTGCCGGGCAAGGCGGAGCATGGACCAGCCCAAACGGGGGAGTACACTCTCACAGTATGTAGAGAGCAAAGAGATGTTAGGTGTGAACATATTGTGTGGTTATTTTCGTTTTTGTGTTTAAGGGGAAACGTTTTTATTGGCGTGTCAATGGGTTGCAGGTTTGTCTGGGGAAAGGAGTTGCTGAGTGGCCTTCGATCCAGTAGAGTGAGTTAGTGGAAGAGACTCCAAGACTGTGGAGGGAGTAGTGTACTCCGAGGAAGAGTAGCCCTCACAGTGAAGAGTAGGACCTCGAGCTGTGAGGCGAAGCAGTGAAGAGGAGTGTCACGTGCTTCTGTAATACCAGTGGTGAAACTCCAGTGCTGTTCGAGGAAACTTCATGGCATAGCAGCCAGGAAGAGCTGTATTATGATCCTGGTATATAAACCCGGAAGAACCTGAAGATGTCAGGGTAGTGAACTTCCAGATGTGGAAGGGAAGTTCTGGTTGATTACTTGTAGGCAGTTGGTAGAGTGTTTGGTTGTCATTAGCGTGCAAGACGCAGTGAAAGGTGAGTGATTGTTTGCCATTTTTGTGCCAAGGAGTATTTATACTGAAGTATAGAGTTACAGTCGTAGGCTGGATTACCTACAGAGACATACATGTGTGTTCTAGGACTGATATGGTGATCGATTGATCATTGTTGTATATCAAAGAACATTTATACTAATATTTATGTTATTGCAGTCATACGCTGGTTTTCCTTGTACATGTTTATAGATATACATTCTCTTGCTGATAGTGCAACATTGTGTTATAAGACTTGACCTACGTGAGGAGGTTAGTAGTATTAGGTGGTGAATCAGGAGATAGGATACCACTTGATAAGCAAATGATAGAGTTCTGATGGTGTTGGAGTGCAACCTGACTGAAATAGTATAGAGTGTAGGATTCATTATTATTATTATTATTATTATTATATGTGTATGTATTGTGTATATGCTTTGTCCAGTAAATGTATTCAAATTTGCTGGTGTTTGCCCTTGTCCTAGTGAGGCTTCCCAGGAAGTAGGAAAGAAGGAGAGAGAGAGAAAGACCCAAGAACCACAGCTGTGGACAGGGTAGAACGGAATAATAAAAAACAAAGTGGATTGAGGAGATCATATCACATAAAGGAGAGAGTGGGGAGTCACAGCGCCTGGAGTGGGTGTGTGCACGTGACAACGAGGCTAAGTATTGGAGCCGCATCCCCTAAACGTGTGACGTTGAGCCCCTCTCCAAGAGTCAGAAGCGCCCAGGGTGATCTCCTGGTAAAGTATAAGCACTCTACCGAGTTTTGGGTTGGGTTGTCCATAAAGAAGAATCAACGACAACACCAACCACAATACCTGGTCTCAGGCCCAGACCCCAGTGACTCACTGGACAACTTCCCACACCTCTCCCTCACTACCTAGGAAGACAAGGACCTAATCTAAGTAATAATGTATATCATACCTACCTGAAATCTCTCGTTGTTATAGTACGATTACAATTATTTTTGTAACCAAGTTAAATATTATAACCAAGTGTCACTTGTCAATTTGCTCTTCCTGAAGAGGATACATGGAGTATATACGAGAAGAATCTCCCGTCAAGGAACGTCCTCGTTGGCGGGGGCGGCGTTACCAAGTGGCTCCTCAGCACCAGTAACGACCTAAGAGTGTATTAAGATCAACCATTTCCTTTGTTGCCTCAGATAAATGTGAAGATAAACTTTTATGTACAGTTCTCCAGCGCTGGGTACAGTGGTGTTAGTGAGTTACCCTCACTAACTCCTGTCGACAACACTGGAGTGGTGGTGGTGGTTGTGGGGAGTGGTGGTGGTGGGTGTGAGGGGGTTATGGTGGTGGTTGTGGGGGATGTGGTGATGGTGGGTGGGTGGTGGTGGTGGGGGATATGGTGATGGTGGGTGGGTGGTGGTGGGTGAAGTAATGGTGGTAGTGGTTGGTGTGAGAGGTAGTGTGGTTGTTTTGGTGTTGGGTGAGGTGATAGTGGTTGGTGGTGGGGGGGGGGTGGTGTGGTGGTGGTACTTGAGTATACCCAAATGCAGAGTATACCCGGGTACCGCCGAGTAAACCTCGTGCCCCAGTTCCTGGGTCATGAGCTTGCACACTACATCACCGAATGTCCAGTTATTAGACCATTCAGACCAGTTGGCATGAGGTACTTGGAGCTTTGCAATTACTTTATTCACTCTCGTGTTCTTGAAGATATCCTCACATTGCACCCAAAATTTGCCAGTGCAGACTACTGAAAATATGGCCTTGTATGACTAACCATCTTGCGAGATGGGGACTTTTAGTATCATTGCTACCTTATTCACTATTGTGTTGATGATATCCTCATAATGCACCCAGAGTCTGCCAGTGCAGACTGCCTGTGGCATGCCTCTGTATGAATAACCATCCTGCGAGATGGGGATTTTAGCATCACATAGCTAGCTTTTTGACACACTGAACACACTGAACTTTCATATAGTCTAGGGGAGCTGCACAAATCAAATGTACCTAAATGTTAATAAATAAAAATTACCATCCGAAATATGTATATATTTTTTTTTGCAGGGATATTCCTGCGCGAGCTAATATGTATATGCAAATGCATATACGTATTTCCTTGACCCTTGTGTGGCATCCAGAGCCAAACCCCAATGTATGAACCAGTAGATGAACAGCTGAACACGTGTCGTAGTGAACATCGGTAAAGGAAAATTAGTGACACGGAGGAAGGGTCAATCCGGCCGCTCCAACCCTAAACATCCGGCCGCTCCAGCCCTGAACATCCAGCCGCTCCAGCCCTGAACATCCAGCCGCTCCACCCTGAACATCCAGCCGCTCCAGCCCTGAACATCCAGCCGCTCCAGCCCTGAACATCCAGCCGCTCCAGCCCTGAACATCCAGCCGCTCCAACCCTGAACATCCAGCCGCTCCAGCCCGGAACATCTGGCCACTCCAGCCCTGAACATCCGGGCGCTCCAGCCCTGAACATCTGGCCGCTCCAGCCCTGAACATCCTGCCGCTCCAGCCCTGAACATCCAGCCGCTCCAGCCCTGAACATCTAGCCGTTCCAGCCCTGAACATCCTGCCACTCCACCATTGAACATCTGGCCGCTCCAGCCCTGAACATCCGGCCGCTCCAGCATTGAACATCTGGCTGCTCCAGCCCTGAACATCCAGCCGCTCCAGCCCTGAACATCCGGCCGCTCCAGCCCTGAACATCTGGCCGCTCCAGCCCTGAACATCCAGCCGTTCCAGCCCTGATCCGGCCCCTCCATCATCCACCGTCATTATATTTAAGCATTAAGGCTTGACTTCCAATAGGAATGAGTGCCTTATATATTTAACATCTTTCTGGGAGTGATCCGTGAATCTTATCATATGTACATTTGAGCGTTAACTTATATACATATATATATATATATATATATATATATATATATATATATATATATATATATATATATATATATATATATATATATATATATATATATATATATATATATATATATATATATATATATATATATATATGTCGTACCTAATAGCCAGAACGCACTTCTCAGCCTACTATGCAAGGCCCTATTTGCCTAATAGGCCAAGTTTTCATGAATTAATTGTTTTTCGACTACCTAACCTACGTAACCTAACCTAACCTAACTTTTTTGGCTACCTAACCTAACCTAACCTATAAAGATAGGTTAGGTTAGGTTAGGTAGGGTTGGTTAGGTTCGGTCATATATCTACGTAAATTTTAACTCCAATAAAAAAAATTGACCTCATACATAATGAAATGGGTAGCTTTATCATTTCATAAGAAAAAAATTAGAGAAAATATATTAATTCAGGAAAACTTGGCTTATTAGGCCAATCTGGCCTTGCATAGTAGGCCAAAAAGTGAGTTCTGGCTACTAGGTACGATATATATATATATATATATATATATATATATATATATATATATATATATATATATATATATATATATATATATATATATATATATATAGGTGAGGGTACCACCTCTGGTGCCAATGTGGGGACCCATAGCCTCGGAGAAGAAAATAAAACGTATTCAGAGGAGACCTTGTGGTTTCTCACTGAACACTAATATTTTCTTCTCCTACCACCCCCATTCTTTTGTATGTACACATATATATTTGCTTTATTTGAACTTTGTTACAAAAAAAGGAGTTACATATAGGTTACAAAGATATTTATCATAGGTTGTCGAGTTCCTCCAGCTCCTCAGATGGCGGGCAGGAACCCTGAATGCAGTGAGCATTTCCCCTCTGTATCGCCACGCTGAGGTGCTGGAAAAGAAAGCTGGCAGCTCTAGGCAGCTTCTCCATCTCGTAAGTGAAACGCAACACAGAATTCTGCTCAAACGCCTCTTTCAGCTCCTGTAGATGTCTGACATCAGGTACCTGTGTAAAAATGTCGTCAACATACCTGCAGTATATGGCCGGTTTCAACAGCTGAAAGAGGCGTTTGAGCAGAATTCTGTGTTGCGTTTCACTTACGAGATGGAGAAGGATGGGAAGCTGCCTTTTCTAGATGTAACAGTCATGGAAAGGAGCGGAGGTTTCCACACTGCAGTCTACACTAAGGAAACAAACATAGGAATGTGCCTAAATGCCAACAGTGACTGCCCAGACAGGTACAAGAGGAGTGTTGTTAATGCTTATGTCAACCGTGCTCTCAGCCACAGCTCAGAATGGAAGCAAGTCGACGAAGAACTCTGTAGGACAAGGCAGGTCCTAGTCAACAATGGCTTCTCCAATGGTTTCATTGAAGACATCATAAGAAGGAAAGTGAAACGCCATGCAACCTCTGAAGAGACAACTAATACAACACCTATACCCCCTATTAGACTATTTTACAGGAACTTCTTCTCCACAGCTCATAAAACGGAGGAAAGGGTCCTGAAAGATATTGTTAATAGAAATGTTATCCCTACAGACAAAAATCAGAAGATACAACTAACGATTTACTATAAAACCAAAAAAACGGCCAGGCTACTCATGAGAAACTCTCCAGACACGGAGCAGAACGCTCTAAAAGAGACAAACGTCGTCTATGCCTTCAAATGCCCTCTTGGGGACTGTAAGCCTCAAAAAACTCAGTATATAGGCAAGACAACAACATCTCTTTCCAGGCGTTTAACGATGCATCAGCAACAGGGCTCCATTAAGGAACATATATTCTCTTCCCACAACCAAACCATCACCAGAGAAATATTAGCAAACAACACAGAAATCATTGATAGATACAGCGACAGCAGGCGGCTTGACATCTGCGAGGCACTACACATCAAGAAGTCAACACCAGCAATCAACAACCAATTAACGCACAACTATATTCTACCCACTTCCAGACTCCGCTCCAATATAGAAACATCAAGAAATATGGGCCAATAGGCCTTCTGCAGTTCTATCTTTACCCATCTGCAAATCTATACCCATTGTTCAGTGTTCTGTGTTTTGTTGAAAGTTTGTTTTTCACCCCATTATTGTATTACATCACCTCACCCAAATGCAGGTATAAGAGCCAATGCTGTTTCCGTCATAAGTTGTGTGTGGATAAACTAAAGTCTTTGAAAATGTAATAAGTTTTACGAAACGCGCTCAAGTGTCGCGTCAGACTAGAAATAAAAATGGATTTTGGAGAATTGATTTTTCATTTACCGTAACTAGTAAAAAGAAACAAAAGGAAAATCGAGAAAATTCGTGTTAGAATTATTAATCTTACTTTTTCGGTCAATTTAATAATATATGTCTACAGGAAAGACTGCTACCAAAATATACTAATATTAAAACGCACGACCCAGCAGCAAGGAATCAAGCCTTCACGATAAAATATCGCCAAGATCTGATTCGTAATCAGATATACAAGGCAGAAAATGAAATCAAAGACAACAAAACGCAACTACTTCATGCTACAAACGAATGGAGAAACAGCAACATCGACGAAAGTCTCCGTACCCGCATCGAACAACACCTCGACATCCTCACAGACCGACATCACCTCAGCACGAAAACAAGGATAATCAAGAAACTAACAACATTATATGGAGGACCTATGGCAATTCCACGACCAAGAGACGGCTTCCTGAACCTTGCAGGAATCAACCTCACTGAGGACCAAGTCACTCTCCTAAATCTGGGTATAAACTGTCACGTTATGTCCAGACCAAGTGCGTTGGCCCGGAAAGTGGAGTTGGAGATCCTGTTGGACGACATATTTGACCTCGAAGCGCAAAAGAAGGTCACCACCAAAGACAATTACAAGCAGAACTTATTGCAGAAGAAGGAAAGAATCGAGGCAACTACAGAAGCACCATACTGACCCCCGAGCTCAAAGCGGCAGCTAAGAGCCTTCGTGAGAACAAGGAGATAGTTGTCAGGAGAGGCGACAAGTCGCCAATATACGTCATCCTTAAGAAAGACGAATATCTGGCGAAAATGAACCTCATACTCTCTGACCAAACTAAATTCCAAAGGGTAACGAAGGACACTACAGCCGAATTGAAAGCAAAGGTCAACAAATTGATTGAAACTGTGAATGCCAAGAAATCCGGACTCCACCTGCCAAAGATTATTGGGGAATATAAACCTGGATATGCGTATGGAAATGTCAAGACACATAAGCCTGGAAACCACTTCAGCCAATCATCAGCCAGATACCCACACCCACGTACAGACTGGCGAAACGACTCAACGGCTTACTGACTCCTTATGTCCCTTGTGCCTTCAGCCTGAAGTCCCCGAAGGAATTTGTTGACTTACTGCGGGGAACACGGGCCACAGGGATAAGAGCCTCGTTGGACGTAGAATCACTGTTTACCAACGTACCTGTGGATGAAACAATCGGGATGATAGTGGACCAAGTGTATCGTGATCCGGCCTGTACTCCTCTTGACATACCAGAAAATATCCTGAGGAAACTACTCCAAGCTTGTACTAAGGAGGCACCCTTCTTGAGCCCGGATGGGCACATGTATAAGCAAGTAGATGGGGTCGCCATGGGTTCTCCCCTAGGTGTCCTGTTTGCGAACTTCTACATGGGTACTATCGAGAAAAAAGTCTTAGTCGACTTGAACATGAAACCGGCCATATACTGCAGGTATGTTGACGACATTTTTACACAGGTACCTGATGTCAGACATCTGCAGGAGCTGAAAGAGGTGTTTGAGCAGAATTCTGTGTTGCGTTTCACTTACGAGATGGAGAAGGATGGGAAGCTGCCTTTTCTAGATGTAACAGTCATGGAAAGGAGCGGAGGTTTCCACACTGCAGTCTACACTAAGGAAACAAACATAGGAATGTGCCTAAATGCCAACAGTGACTGCCCAGACAGGTACAAGAGGAGTGTTGTTAACGCTTATGTCGACCGTGCTCTCAGCCACAGCTCAGAATGGAAGCAAGTCGACGAAGAACTCTGTAGGATAAGGCAGGTCCTAGTCAACAACGGCTTCTCCAATGGTTTCATTGAAGACATCATAAGAAGGAAAGTGAAACGCCATGCAACCTCTGAAGAGACAACTAATACAACACCTATACCCCCTATTAGACTATTTACAGGAACTTCTTCTCCACAGCTCAAAAACGGAGGAAAGGGTCCTGAAAGATATTGTAATAGAAATGTTATCCCTACAGACAAAAATCAGAAGATACAACTAACGATTTACTATAAAACCAAAAAAACGGCCAGCCTACTCATGAGAAACTCTCCAGACACGGAGCAGAACGCTCTAAAAGAGACAAACGTCGTCTATGCCTTCAAATGCCTCTTGGGGACTGTAAGCCAAAAAACTCAGTATATAGGCAAGACAACAACATCTCTTCCAGGCGTTTAACGATGCATAAGCAACAGGGCTCCATTAAGGAACATATATTCTCTCCCACAACCAAACCATCACCAGAGAAATCTTAGCAAACAACACAGAAATCATGATAGATACAGCGACAGCAGGCGGCTTGACATGCGAGGCACTACACATCAAGAAGTCAACACCAGCAATCAACAGCCAATTAACGCACAACTATATTCTACCCACTTCAAGACTCCGCTCCAATATAGAAACATCAAGAAATATGGGCCAATAGGCCTTCTGCAGTTCTATCCTTACCCTCTCTGCAATCTATACCCATTGTTCGTGTTCGTGTTTTGTGAAAGTTTGTTTTCACCCCCACTATTGTATTACATCACCTCACCCAAATGCAGGTATAAGAGCCAATGCTGTTTCCGCATAAGTTGTGTGTGGATAAACTAAAGTCTTTGAAAATGTAATAAGTTTTACGAAACGCGCTCAAGTGTCGCGTCAGACTAGAAAAAAAAAATGATTTGGAGAATTGATTTTTCATTTACCGTCACCAGTAAAAAGAAACATAAGGAAAAATCGAGAAATTCGTGTTAGAATTATTAATCTTACTTTTTCGGTCATATTTAATATA
>WNGS01029887.1:0-10080 GCA_020271785.1 Procambarus virginalis
AAATGTGAGAGCTCTGTGATCTGTGAAAATGACAAAATGACTTTGGAATCGGAAGGCTCAAAATAACGAAACACTTTCAACCACAGCAAGTGCTTCTTTGTCTGTTGCTGAGTATCTAACCTCAGGTCCCTTCACTTTTCTACTGAAATACGCCACAGGGTGAGGATGGTTTCTGAATCACGCTGCATTAAGCACCTCCTATGACAATACCACTAGCGTCTGTAGCACCTCCCACTCCTAATCAAAGTCAGGCACAGCTAATATGGGGCGGTAATTAATGACTTTTGAGTTTAGTATAGGCCTCATCGTGTTCTAATGTCCACATAAATTAGCATTCTCTTACAAGGTCAGTTAAAGGCGCAGTTATACTAGCAAATCCTCAATATGGCGGCGGAAGTATCGGCTGCTCCAGAAACCGGCGCACATCCCTTGCTGACCTAGGCCTGGGCATCTCAGCAAAGGCGCGGCATGAGTCTGGGTCAGGGCGGATACCATCTGGCTCACCTGGAACCCCAGAAACTGAATTTCTGAGATGCCAGGGTGCACTTGTGATATTCAATTTGAACCCTGCTTGTCTAACAATGAAAAGCGTCTCAGTCAAGTCCGCAGGTGTATCAAACGACCGGAGTAGATAACCACGTCATCCAGGTATGCTAATGAATGCCTACCTAACACAGGGCTGAGGATGAAATTAATAGCACTCTGAACGATGAAGGGGCTGTCTTGAGCCCAAAAGGCATGCGCTTAAACTGAAACTGGTGAACCCATCAGAGAATGTGTTTTCTCACGGTCCCTAACTGCTACCGGAATGGCCCATATGCTGACTTAGCATCCAGAGTCGAGGAATACTGGCTGCCGCGAACTGATCTATAATCTCCTGAATCCGAGGTAAGGGGTACACGTCCCCCTTTGTAATTTCATTAACTTTCCGATAGTCGACACAAAACCGGTAACTACCATCCGGTTTGCGCACCAGCACCACCGGAGACAACCATGGGAAGTACTAGGTCTATAACTCCTGTCTTAACATCTTCTGACACTCCTCTCTGATAGTTCTCTTAGCCTGTTCCGGGAGCCTCCACTGTCTCGTATACACGGGCTCGTGATCACCTGTGGAATGGTGTGCTCAATTCTGCCTAACAATCCAATTTGATCGTCGTCCGTTGCAAATAATGTGGGGAACATTCGCAAAACTTCCCGCACCCGTTTCCTATCTAACTGTGAATGTGTTGTAAATATAGAGCTATTAATTTTTCAAATTGTGGTATCGCAAGGTGGCGTGAGCACCGTTGTGCTGTGCTTAGAAGTCTTACCAGTGTCTTTAACAGTGGTGGGCAAGACTGCTTGTCAAAAGCATGTAAACACACGACTTCTTATTATGTCTGGAAGAGACTGAAATAAAAACTTTGCATAATTGCATGATGTCTCTGCTTCCGCTGGATGGAAGCTACAACAGGTGGATGGTCAGTCAATGCTGTGCTAGAAAGTCCCATGTGTTTCTCCATCTTATGAATAATAAAGTCGATCGAGAATCTCCCGTTCAGTTCAGTAAGATTACAGTATTAATCCATTAAGATTCATTCTTGCCCTTTTGAGTTCCCTGATTATTGAGTCCTTTCCTTCCTGGGGACCAATAATTATAGACACATTCATTTATGTATGGAAGGTGGTGGCAGTGTGTCAAGGTAAGAAAATTAATAACCCCTATCCGTGTTATGTCCACATTTAATATTCAGTCTATATTCGTGGCAGTCCAGTGAGGGGTCATACTGGTCTGTAACAGTGTTAAGCTGGGATATTAAGTGAAGAGAGAAAGAGAATTATACAGTGGTCAGAGAGACGATCACAGAGTACAGTGAATGATTACCATATTATCGTTTAAGGGTAGTCAGGGTTATAGCAATGGTACACGGCATATTTTAGTAGATAAATTATGAGTTACCAAAGGTTACAATGTACATATGATAGTTACCAGTTGTTACAGCAGTTGTGGTAGCAGTAGTTGTGGTAGCAGTAGTTGTGGTAGCGGTAGTTGTGGTAGCAGTAGTTGTGGTAGCGGTAGTTGTGGTAGCTGTAGTTGTGGTAGTAGTAGTTGTGGTAGCGGTAGTTGTGGTAGCAGTAGTTGTGGTAGCGGTAGTTGTGGTAGTGGTAGTTGTGGTAGTGGTGGTAGCGGTAGTGGTGGTAGCGGTAGTTGTGGTAGCGGTAGTTGTGGTAGCAGTAGTTGTGGCAGCAGTAGTTGTGGTAGCGGTAGTTGTGGTAGCAGTAGTTGTGGTAGCGGTAGTTGTGGTAGCGGTAGTTGTGGTAGTGGTAGTTGTGGAAGCGATAGTTGTGGTAGCAATAGTGGTAGCGGTAGTTGTGGTAGCAGTAGTTGTGGTAGCGGTAGTTGTGGTAGCAGTAGTTGTGATAGCAGTAGTTGTGGTAGCGGTAGTTGTGGTAGTGGTAGTTGTGGTAGCGGTAGTTGTGGTAGCGGTAGTTGTGGTAGCAGTAGTTGTGATAGCAGTAGTTGTGATAGTGGTAGTTGTGGCAGTGGTAGTTGTGGTAACGGTAGTTGTGGTAGTGGTAGTTGTGGTAGTGGTAGTTGTGGTAGCGGTAGTTGTGGTAGTGGTAGTTGTGGTAGTGGTAGTTGTGGTAGTGGTAGTTATGGTAGTGGTAGTTGTGGTAGCGGTAGTTGTGGTAGTGGTAGTTGTGGTAGTGGTAGTTATGGTAGTGGTAGTTGTGGTAGAGGTAGTTGTGGTAGCGGTAGTTGTGGTAGTGGTAGTTGTGGTAGCGGTAGTTGTGGTAGCAGTAGTTGTGGTAGCGGTAGTTGTGGTAGCGGTAGTTGTGGTAGTTGTGGTAGCGGTAGTTGTGGTAGTGGTAGTTGTGGTAGCGGAATTTGTGGTAGCGGTAGTTATGGTAGTGGTAGATGTGGTAGCGGTAGTTGTGGTAGCGGTAGTTGTGGTAGTGGTAGCAGTAGTTGTGGTAGTGGTAGTTGTGGTAGCGGTAGTTGTGATAGCGATAGTTGTGGTAGTGGTAGTTGTGGTAGCGGTAGTTGTGGTAGTGGTAGTTGTGGTAGTGGTAGCAGTTGTGGTAGCAGTAGTTGTGGTAGTGGTAGTTGTGGTAGCGGTAGTTGTGATAGCGATAGTTGTGGTAGTGGTAGTTGTAGTAGCGGTAGTTGTGGTAGTGGTAGTTGTGGTAGTGGTAGCAGTTGTGGTAGCAGTAGTTGTGGTAGTGGTAGTTGTGGTAGCGGTAGTTGTGATAGCGATAGTTGTGGTAGTGGTAGTTGTGGTAGCGGTAGTTGTGGTAGTGGTAGTTGTGGTAGTGGTAGCAGTTGTGGTAGCAGTAGTTGTGGTAGTGGTAGTTGTGGTAGCGGTAGTTGTGATAGCGATAGTTGTGGTAGTGGTAGTTGTGGTAGCGGTAGTTGTGGTAGTGGTAGTTGTGGTAGTGGTAGCAGTTGTGGTAGCTGTAGTTGTGGTAGCTGTAGTTGTGGTAGCGGTGTTTGTGGTAGCGGTAGTTGTGGTAGCAGTAGTTGTAGTAGCGGTAGTTGTGGTAGTGGTAGTTGTGGTAGCGGTGTTTGTGGTAGCGGTAGTTGTGGTAGCAGTAGTTGTAGTAGCGGTAGTTGTGGTAGTGGTAGTTGTGGTAGCGGCAGTTGTAGTAGTGGTAGTTGTGGTAGCGGTGTTTGTGGTAGCGGTAGTTGTGGTAGCAGTAGTTGTAGTAGCGGTAGTTGTGGTAGTGGTAGTTGTGGTAGCGGCAGTTGTAGTAGTGGTAGTTGTGGTAGCGGTGTTTGTGGTAGCGGTAGTTGTGGTAGCAGTAGTTGTAGTAGCGGTAGTTGTGGTAGTGGTAGTTGTGGTAGCGGCAGTTGTAGTAGTGGTAGTTGTGGTAGCGGTGTTTGTGGTAGCGGTAGTTGTGGTAGCAGTAGTTGTAGTAGCGGTAGTTGTGGTAGTGGTAGTTGTGGTAGCGGCAGTTGTAGTAGTGGTAGTTGTGGTAGCGGTGTTTGTGGTAGCGGTAGTTGTGGTAGCGGCAGTTGTAGTAGCGGTAGTTGTGGTAGCGGTAGTTGTGGTAGCGGCAGTTGTAGTAGTGGTAGTTGTGGTAGCGGTGTTTGTGGTAGCGGCAGTTGTAGTAGTGGTAGTTGTGGTAGCGGTAGTTGTGGTAGCGGCAGTTGTAGTAGCGGTAGTTGTGGTAGCGGTAGTTGTGGTAGCGGCAGTTGTAGTAGTGGTAGTTGTGGTAGCGGTAGCTGTGGTAGCGGCAGTTGTAGTAGCGGTAGTTGTGGTAGCGGTAGTTGTGGTAGCGGCAGTTGTAGTAGCGGTAGTTGTGGTAGCGGTAGTTGTGGTAGCGGCAGTTGTAGTAGTGGTAGTTGTGGTAGCGGTAGCTGTGGTAGCGGCAGTTGTAGTAGCGGTAGCTGTGGTAGCGGTAGTTGCAGAACCAATAGTTGTGGTAGTGGTTGTTGCACAACCAGCAGTAGTAGTAATATGTATTCAAGTGGTAATGTTTATAGCTACCATACTATAGCAGCATTGCAGCAACCATAACAGCTACGATATCTTACTATAGCAGCATAGCAGTTACGATACCATACCATAGCGTCTACCATAGCAACATAGCGTCTACCATAGCAACATAGTAGCTACCATAGCAACATAGCAGCTACCATAGCAACATAGCAGCTACCATAGCAACATAGCAGCTACTATAGCAACATAGTAGCTACCATAGCAACATAGCAGCTACCATAGCAACATAGCGTCTACCATAGCAACATAGCAGCTACTATAGCAACATAGCAGCTACCATAGCAACATAGCGTCTACCATAGCAACATAGCAGCTACCATAGCAACATAGCAGCTACCATAGCAACATAGCGTCTACCATAGCAACATAGCAGCTACCATAGCAACATTGCAGCTACCATAGCAACATAGTAGCTACCATAGCAACATAGCAGCTGCCATAGCAACATAGCAGCTGCCATAGCAACATAGCAGCTGCCATAGCAACATAGCGTCTACCATAGCAACATAGCAGCTACCATAGCAACATTGCAGCTACCATAGCAACATAGCAGCTACCATAGCAACATAGCGTCTACCATAGCAACATAGCAGCTACCATAGCAACATAGCAGCTGCCATAGCAACATAGCAGCTACCATAGCAACATAGCGTCTACCATAGCAACATAGCGTCTACCATAGCAACATAGCAGCTACCATAGCAACATTGCAGCTACCATAGCAACATAGTAGCTACCATAGCAACATAGCAGCTGCCATAGCAACATAGCGTCTACCATAGCAACATAGCAGCTGCCATAGCAACATAGCGTCTACCATAGCAACATAGCAGCTACCATAGCAACATAGCGTCTACCATAGCAACATAGCAGCTACCATAGCAACATAGCGTCTACCATAGCAACATAGCGCCTACCATAGCAACATAGCAGCTACCATAGCAACATAGCAGCTACCATAGCAACATAGCGTCTACCATAGCAACATAGCAGCTACCATAGCAACATAGCAGCTGCCATAGCAACATAGCAGCTGCCATAGCAACATAGCAGCTACCATAGCAACATAGTAGCTGCCATAGCAACATAGCAGCTGCCATAGCAACATAGCGTCTACCATAGCAACATAGTAGCTACCATAGCAACATAGCGTCTACCATAGCAACATAGCAGCTACCATAGCAACATAGCGTCTACCATAGCAACATAGCAGCTACCATAGCAACATAGCGTCTACCATAGCACATAGCGCCTACCATAGCAACATAGCAGCTACCATAGCAACATAGTAGCTACCATAGCAACATAGCAGCTGCCATAGCAACATAGCAGCTGCCATAGCAACATAGTAGCTGCCATAGCAACATAGCAGCTGCCATAGCAACATAGCGTCTACCATAGCAACATAGTAGCTACCATAGCAACATAGCAGCTGCCATAGCAACATAGCAGCTGCCATAGCAACATAGCAGCTGCCATAGCAACATAGCAGCTGCCATAGCAACATAGCAGCTGCCATAGCAACATAGCAGCTGCCATAGCAACATAGCAGCTGCCATAGCAACATAGCAGCTGCCATAGCAACATAGCAGCTACCATAGCAACATAGCGTCTACCATAGCAACATAGCAGCTACTATAGCAACATAGCAGCTGCCATAGCAACATAGCAGCTGCCATAGCAACATAGCGGCTACCATAGCAACATAGCAGCTGCCATAGCAACATAGCAGCTACCATAACAACATAGCGGCTACCATAGCAACATAGCGGCTACCATAGCAACATAGCAGCTGCCATAGCAACATAGCAGCTGCCATAGCAACATAGCAGCTGCCATAGCAACATAGCAGCTACCATAGCAACATAGCGGCTACCATAGCAACATAGCAGCTACCATAGCAACATAGCAGCTGCCATAGCAACATAGCGGCTACCATAGCAACATAGCGGCTACCATAGCAACATAGCGGCTACCATAGCAACATAGCGGCTACCATAGCAACATAGCGGCTACCATAGCAACATAGCGTCTACCATAGCAACATAGCAGCTACCATAGCAACATAGCAGCTACCATAGCAACATAGCAGCTACCATAGCAACATAGCAGCTACCATAGCAACATAGCAGCTGCCATAGCAACATAGCAGCTACCATAGCAACATAGCAGCTACCATAGCAACATAGCAGCTACCATAGCAACATAGCAGCTACCATAGCAACATAGCAGCTACCATAGCAACATAGCAGCAACCATAGCAACATAGCAGCTACCATAGCAACATAGCAGCTACCATAGCAACATAGCAGCTACCATATCAACATAGCGTCTACCATAGCAACATAGCAGCCACCATAGCAACATAGCAGCTGCCATAGCAACATAGCAGCTACCATAGCAACATAGCAGCTGCCATAGCAACATAGTAGCTACCATAGCAACATAGTAGCTACCATAGCAACATAGTAGCTACCATAGCAACATAGCAGCTACCATAGCAACATAGCAGTGGTTGAGAAACAACACGCCGAAATGTCCACTTGCAACAAGACAACAAATCGACTGCAAGATTTCAATAAATCTCTTAATTAAGAGGTGAAACTCCTTCAACAAAATATACTTTGAAATAACATGTAAGTGACCGTAGTAACTTTACTAGTACCAGTGATAACTGAGCCACTTAATACCGTCCAGCAAGGGTCAACAACTTGATTATAACTTGTGTATCCTCGCCACTCTCCTGAGGAGAGCTGTAAGAGGTACACGAACTACTTTGTAAAGCTGAAGGCTGAACCTAAGTGATGTTACGACACACAAATAAGCAGCAGCCACACCAGGGCTGCGAGCTTGTGTAACAAGTCGAGGGGAATTAAATGATGAACATTCATGGGAACATGAAGCTTTATAGTGTCTGTATAGAGATGGACGAGCTTTTGATGGTTATAAAGAGGAGATGGAAAGTCTCGACAGTGATGTAGAAGGGTGACGAAAGTTAGTGTATTACCAGGTAGTGTTTGGGAAGAAAACTGCCCTATATACCAGTACAAAGTTCAGTATATGTCAACCCCCATAAAATATGTCAACCCCCATAAAATATATCAACCCCCATAAAAGATATCAACACCCATAAAATATATCAACCCTATAAAAGATATCAACACCCATAAATATATCAACCCTATAAAAAAGATTCCAAGCTTCCTATTTGGCAATTGCAAGAGTGTGAGATTTGCATCAGTTGATAAGCGCCTCAAAGGCACAGAAAACCTCACTGCATCTCTGCAGACTTGTCCAGGAGACTCTTCACGGAGTCCACCCGTCGGACCTGTCTGCATGGCTACAGTGGAGGAGTGGAGTGTAATGGTGTGGAGGAGTTCAGTGGAGTGGGGGAGGAGAGTGAAGGAGTAGAGAAGGAGAGGAGTGGAGGAAGTGAGGAACACTTCTTTGTGCTCACTTCTTTGTTGCCATGTTAAAATAATTACTAGATCAATCTACACTGACGGGTCATCTAATCCTGTCAATGGCAGGGCTGGTGCAGGATACACGGTAATCAAGGATAATACTTTCCAACGCAGAAATGAAGAAAAAGCACGTATTGAGAACTATGCCTCTTCAACGCAAGCAGAGCTAACTGCCATTGTTATGGCGCTAAAGTTTCTTGAACGGAACACTAATGGTGCAGTGATTTGCACCGATTCAAAAGCAGCACTACAAAGCCTAAGTAAAAATCAGGCAGATAATCTTGCAATAGTCGCTGAAATTAAGAGATCTGTGAGAGTTCTTACCAATCAGGGAAGAGTCATCAAGTTTCTGTGGATCCCCTCCCATGTTGGGATATGTGGGAATGAACGAGCAGATGTGCTGGCTGCTGAAGGCGCTGAAGGAGACCATATTGAATACTTCATACCCAAGACTCTACTACAAATTAGAGGTATTGTCAGGCAACATCACCGTGACAAGGTAACTAAGGAAAGGAGGATAGAAGCACAAACCAGTGAATCTGTACGATGGTACAACATGGTTGCAGCTGGCAATCCCAATCATTATGGCCGAAGAGGAGGAGGACGAGGGAGAGAATCAGTAATAGCGAGAATCCGTCTTGGATACAGATATCCATGGAGATATGGAATGGAAACAACAGTTGAGCAGCGAAGTTGCAGAATCTGTGGTGAGAGTGATGGACACCGCCTTGACCACTACCTGAGAGAATGTGAACACCTGCGAGACATCAGAAATATGTGTAGATTAATAAACCCCACATTGTTTGAGTTAGGAAAACACTATCTGTCAAATATTGATACTGTTCTTAAAAGATTTCCCCATTTTGCACCCGCAAGATAACGTAAGCTTTTAAGGGTTGATAGATGTTAATCTTCTTGTTTGAGGAGCTGTTCACTTGAGACAGTTAAGCAAGTCCCAGCTGTGTCTGGGTACAAGTGACAGGATGAACAACCCAGCGGGTTTTCTTCCTATTGGGGAGTGTTGTACATGCTGCTATGGCGGTGTGTCCACTCACAAGATGAGTGGCGCTGCCCAATAAACTCGCCCCTCGGGGCAAAATTTAAAATTTAAAACTATCAGGTGTGTACTGTGGAGTGCTGCCACCCTGGCCGCCCGGCATCAGCTCAGGCACACATTATCGACCTCAGTTGGCCTTGACGATTGAGCTTGTTTAACGTTGCTAATGATGACACATTGCATGCGAATGATCAAGGGCAGAGTCATGTTGCAATCAAATTATTTTAACGGGTAGATTAATTGTTAATGTTTCATTACATTCTGTAAATGATAATGTCAATTACACACACACACACACACACACACACACACACACACACACACACACACACACACACACACACACACACACACACAGAGGCGGTTGAGAGGCGGGACCAAAGAGCCAGAGCTCAACCCCCGCAAGCACAACTAGGTGAGTACACACACACACACACACACACACACACACACACACACACACACACACACACACACACACACACACACACACACACACACAGAGGCGGTTGAGAGGCGGGACCAAAGAGCCAGAGCTCAACCCCCGCAAGCACAACTAGGTGAGTACACACACACACACACACACACACACACACACACACACACACACACACACACACACATATATATATATATATATATATATATATATATATATATATGTCGTACCTAGTAGCCAGAACGCACTTCTCAGCCTACTTTGCAAGGCCCGTTTTGCCTAATAAGCCAAGTTTTCATGAATTAATGTTTTTTCGACTACCTAACCTACCTAACCTAACCTAACCTAACTTTTTCGGCTACCTTACCTAACCTAACCTACAAGGATATGTTAGGTTAGGTTAGGTAGGGTTGGTTAGGTTTGGTCATATATCTACGTTAATTTTAACTCCAATAAAATAAAATTGACCTCATACATAATGAAATGGGTTGCTTCATCATTTCATAAGAAAAAAATTAGATAAAACATATTAATTCAGGAAAACTTGGCTTATTAGGCAAATCGGGTCTTGCATAGTAGGCTGAGAAGTGCGTTCTGGCTACTAGGTACGACATATATATATATATATATATA
>WNGS01029895.1:0-13095 GCA_020271785.1 Procambarus virginalis
TGGTGGTGGGGGGTGAGGGGGGTCCAATTAAATGTTTACTTTTTGTCATTCATTTGGAGTTGTTATTCCGTCCATAACATTCCGTCTAAATTTGTCTGTCAGGGATATTTTTTCCTGTTCTCATTCCTAACAAATGTATTAATTTTATATTTTATTATCATGTGGATTTTCTGTCAATATCTGGCCCCCTTATTGGGCCAGATATTGACAGAAAAAGATATGAAGATCTGGTTAATTGTGTCTGCCTTTCTTAGTTAATTGTGTCTGCCTTTCTTGGTTCATTGTGTCTGCCTTTCTTGGTTCATTGTGTCTGCCTTTCTTGGTTCATTGTGTCTGCCTTTCTTGGTTCATTGTGTCTGCCTTTCTTGGTTCATTGTGTCTGCCTTTCTTGGTTAATTGTGTCTGCCTTTCTTGGTTCATTGTTTCTGGCCTTTCTTGGTTAATTGTGTCTGCCTTTCTTGGTTAATTGTGTCTGCCTTTCTTGGTTCATTGCTTCTGCCTCTCTCCTGGTTGACCAGCGTCTGCCGCCCCTGGTTGACAGCGTCTGCCGCTCCTGGTTGACAGCGTCTGCCGCCCCTGGTTGACAGCGTCTGCCGCACCTGGTTGACAGCGTCTGCCGCACCTGGTTGACAGCGTCTGCCGCTCCTGGTTGACAGCGTCTGCCGCCCCTGGTTGACAGCGTTTGCCGCCCCTGGTTGACAGCGTTTGCCGCCCCTGGTTGACAGCGTCTGCCGCACCTGGTTGACAGCGTCTGCCGCACCTGGTTGACAGCGTCTGCCGCTCCTGGTTGACAGCGTCTGCCGCCCCTGGTTGACAGCGTCTGCTGCCCCGCCCCTGGTTGACAGCGTCTGCCGCCCCTGGTTGACAGCCTCTGCTGCTCCTGGTTGACAGCGTCTGCCGCCCCTGGTTGGACAGCGTCTGCCGCCCCTGGTTGACAGCGTCTGCCGCTCCTGGTTGACAGCGTCTGCCGCCCCTGGTTGACAGCCTCTGCTGCTCTTGGTTGACAGCGTCTGCCGCTCCTGGTTTGACAGCGTCTGCGCTCCTTGGTTGACAGCGTCTGCCGCTCCTGGTTTACAGCGTCTGTCGCTCCTGGTTGACAGCGTCTGCCGCCCCTGGTTTGACAGCGTCTGCCGCTCCTGGTTGACAGCGTCTGCCGCTCCTGGTTGACAGCGTCTGCCGCCCCTGGTTGACAGCCTCTGCCGCCCCTGGTTGACAGCGTCTGCCGCCCCTGGTTGACAGCGTCTGCCGCTCCTGGTTGACAGCGTCTGCCGCCCCTGGTTGACAGCGTCTGCCGCACCTGGTTGACAGCGTCTGCCGCCCCTGGTTGACAGCGTCTGCCGCACCTGGTTGACAGCGTCTGCCGCCCCTGGTTGACAGCCTCTGCTGCTCCTGGTTGACAAGCGTCTGCCGCTCCTGGTTGACAGAGTCTGCCGCCCCTGGTTGACAGCGTCTGCCCGACCCTGGTTGGACAGCGTCTGCCGCTCCTGGTTGACAGCGTCGCCGCCCCTGGTTGACAGCCTCTGCTGCTCCTGGTTGACAGCGCGTCTGCCGCTCCTGGTTGACAGCGTCTGCCGCTCCTGGTGACAGCGTCTGCCGCACCTGGTTGACAGCGTCTGCCGCCCCTGGTTGACAGCGTCTGCCGCTCCTGGTTGACAGCGTCTGCCGCTCCTGGTTGACAGCGTCTGCCTCGCCATGATCAATCGCTCGAAACATCGCTCATGTTTCAACTAATTATTTTTCACTGGGAAGGCGTAATCATCCGGACGTCCCCGTCTCTGAACATCAAAAATTATTGGACGCCATCGATACTGATGATTCTGACTCAACATCAAACGATGTGTGTGTGTGTGTACTCACCTAGCTTAGTGTACTCACCTAGTTGTGCTTGCGGGGGTTGAGCTCTGGCTCTTTGTCCCGCCTCTCAACCGTCAATCAACAGGTGTACAGGTTCCTGAGCCTAATGGCTCTCTATCATATACATTGAAACTGTGTATGGAGTCAGCCTCCACCACATCGCTTCCTAATGCATTCCATTTGTCAACCACTCTGACACTAAAAAAGTTCTTTCTAATATCTCTGTGCTCATTTGGGCACTCAGCTTCCACCTGTGTCCCCTAGTGCGTGTGCCCTTGTGTTAAACAGCCTGTCTTTATCAACCCTGTCGATTCCCCTGAGAATCTTGAATGTGGTGATCATGTCCCCCCTAACTCTTCTGTCTTCCAACGAAGTGAGGTTTAATTCCTGCAGTCGCTCCTCGTAGCTCATACCTCTCAGCTCGGGTACTAGTCTGGTGGCAAACCTTTGAACCTTTTCCAGTTTAGTCTTATGCTGACTAGATAGGGACTCCATGCTGGAGCCGCATACTCCAGGATTGGTCTGACATATGTGGTATATAATGTTCTGAAAGATTCCTTACACAAGTTTCTAAAGGCCGTTCTTATGTTAGCCAACCTGGCATATGCTGCTGATGTTATCCTCTTGATATGAGCTTCAGGGGACAGGTCTGGCGTGATATCAACCCCAGGTCTTTCTCTCTCTCTGACTCTTGAAGTATTTCATCTCCCAAATGATACCTTGTATCTGGTCTCCTGCTTCCTACCCCTATCTTCATTACATTACATTTGCTTGGGTTAAACTCTAACAGCCATTTGTTCGACCATTCCTGCAGCTTGTCCAGGTCTTCTTGAAGTCTCAAGCTGTCCTCCTCTGTCTTAATCCTTCTCATAATTTTGGCGTCGTCAGCAAACATTGAGAGGAATGAGTCTATACCCTCTGGGAGATCATTTACGTATATCAGAAACAGGATAGGTCCAAGTACAGAGCCCTGTGGGACTCCACTGGTGACTTCACGCCAGTCTGAGGTCTCACCCCTCACTGTAACTCTCTGTTCCTATTGCTTAGGTACTCCCTTATCCACTGGAGCGCCCTACCTGTTACTCCTGCCTGTTTCTCCAGCTTATGCATCAACCTTTTATGGGGTACTGTGTCAAAGGCTTTCCGACAGTCCAAAAAAATGCAGTCCGCCCACCCTTCTCTTTCTTGCTTAATTCTTGTCACCTGATCGTAGAATTCTATCAAGCCTGTAAGGCAAGATTTACCCTCCCTGAACCCATGTTGATGGGTTGTCACGAAGTCTCTTCTCTCCAGATGTGTTACTAGGTTTTTTCTCACAATCTTCTCCATCACCTTGCATGGTATACAAGTTAAGGACACTGGCCTGTAGTTCAGTGCCTCTTGTCTGTCACCCTTTTTGTATATTGGTACTACATTAGCAGTCTTCCATATTTCTGGTAGGTCCCCCGTTTCCAGTGACTTACTATACACTATGGAGAGTGGTAAGCAAAGTGCTCCTGCACACTCTTTCAATACCCATGGCGAGATTCCATCCGGCCCAACAGCTTTTCTCACATCCAGCTCCAATAGGTGCTTTTGACCTCATCTCTTGTAATTTCGAACCTATCCAAGGTCACCTGGTTTGCTGCCACCTCTCCCAGCGCCGTGATATCTCCCTGTTCTATTGTAAAGACCTCCTGGAACCTTTTGTTGAGTTCTTCACACACCTCTTTGTCATTCTCTGTGTACCTGTCCTCGCCCACCCTAAGTTTAATCACCTGTTCCTTCACTGTTGTCTTCCTCCTGATGTGACTGTGTAGTAGCTTTGGTTCAGTCTTGGCTTTTTAGCTATATCATTTTCATACCTTTTCTCAGCTGCTCTTCTCACACTGACATACTCGTTCCTGGTTCTCTGGTATCTCTCTCTACTTTCTGGTGTTCTGTTATTACGAAAGTTCCTCCATGCCCTTTTGTTCAGCTCTTTTGCTTTCATACATTCCCTATTAAAACCACGGATTCTTCCTTTGCTTCTCTGTTTTTTCCTGTGGGCTGGGACAAACCTGCTTACAGCCTCCTGACATTTTTGGGTGACATAGTCCATCATGTCTTGTACGGACTTGGTTCCGAGTTCTGTGTCCCAATGTATATCCCATAGGAATTTATTCATCTCCTCATAGTTTCCCTTTCTGTACGCCAGCCCTTTGGTTCCCAGTTCTTTTTTGGGGGTGATAATTCCTAGCTCAACCAGGTACTCAAAGCTCAATACACTATGATCACTCATTCCCAAGGGGGCTTCCAACTTAACTTCCCTTATATCCGACTCATTTAGGGTAAATATCAAATCAAGCAAGGCTGGTTCATCCCCTCCTCTCATTCTTGTCGGTCCCTGACGTGTTGACTTAGAAAGTTTCTTGTTGCCACATCCAGCAGCTTAGCTCTCCATGTGTCTGGGCCTCCGTGTGGGTCTCTGTTCCCCCAATCTATCTTCCCATGGTTGAAGTCTCCCATGATTAGAAGTCTGGATCCGTTCCTGCTAGCCACAGAAGCTGCTCTCTCTATTATATGATGGGGCATGTTGTTTCTATCATATTCCTGTCTGGGTCTTCTGTCATTCGGTGGGGGGTTATATATGACTACTATTATAATTTTCTGTCCTCCAGTTGCAATGGTGCCTGATATGTAGTCCCTGAAACCTTCACAGTTCTGAATTACCATCTCTTCGAAACTCCAACCTTCTCTTAGTAGCAAAGCCACACCACCTCCTCCTCTCCCTTCTCTCTCTTCCTCACTACATAGTAGCCCTGTGGAAACACTGCATTTGTTATGATTTTCGTTAGCTTTGTTTCTGTGAGTGCTATTATGTCTGGGTTCTTCTAGTGCCCACTCTCCAAGTTCACTAGTTTTATTTGTAATCCCATCTATGTTAGTGTACATCGCCTTGAAGCTCACTTTCTTCTGTTCATTTACATATCCCTTCTGGCGAGTATTCTACTGGGTGGGAAGCTGTTCCGTGGGTGAGAGGATCTGTGAGGTGGTTTGCAGGGTCGCAGAGGGTTTTGGGGGGGGGGGTGGGGGTTTAAGGGAAGGGGAAAAGGGTAGGGTGTGGGTTAAGGAGATAGGGGGGACATGGAGGATACGGGGTGAGGGGGGAGGAGGAATAGGAGGGTATGGGATGAAGGGGGAAGGGGGGGGGGGGGGAAAGGTGGGAGGGGGGACATGATGGGAATGGGGATGGGTGTCGGGGTCAGAATGGGGTGGGGGGAGGAGGAGGGTTGGGTGGGGGCAGGTAGGGTGAGGAGAAGGAAGGGTTTCTATGCAGAGGGGTTGGTGGTGTTGCCCCCCCCTCTGGTGTTGCTGGGATGCTGGTTTTGGGTTCCCCTCTGTCTTGGGACTGCTGTGTTGGGGCTGTGATTTCCTGGTTTGCTCCTCTCTCCCTGCGCTTCCTCCTTGCCTCTGCTGCCCTGGCTCTCTCCTCCTTCGTCCTGTCCCTCTGCAGGAATACTTGTTTGTATCCCTCCACATGTTGGAGACGACTCTTCTTTTCTAGAATATCCTCCTTTGTGGTTTCGTTTGCAAACACCACCTTTATAAGTCGGTTTCTGTCCCTGTTGTACCAGCCCAACCTGAAAACCTTCTCAATGTTGTGTGTAGCCTCTTCCATCTGTAACCCCTTCAGTAGCCCATGTACTGCCTCTCTATCTTGCCATTCCATTCTTGCCTGTTGGATCCTTCCTGTCTTGATGCCTACAACTACCACTGATCTCTTTCTCTCCAGCAGTTGAGTGGTGCACCTTGCTGCTTCCTGTGAGGTAGCAGCTTGCATGGCTACCTCCCTCACTGTGGCCATTGCTTCTGAGCTCTTTTTCAATATGTCCGCAAATGCGTCAGGTACTGAGGCATTTCTTCCAATGTAACATTCCCACCTTCCCTTTGGATGATAATCTGATGCTCGGTCTCTTTATTTTTCTCTGTGAGAGATTTGATCTCCTCCCTTGCTGATGTCAGCTCACTTTGCAGGTTGTTAATTGTAATCTCATTTCATTCATCTCCCTCCTAATTCCTCCAGTGCTTGGTGTAGCAATTCTTGCGTTGTTCCCCTGGCTGCTTCCCATAACCCTGCTTCGGCCTCCTGCCATTTTGCCCTTGTCAAGAGAGGTAGCAAGGGAGAGAGGAGATAAAGAGAGCAAAGAGAGAACAGGAGAGACCCAGAGAGAGCGAACAAGAGAGAGAGAGAGAGCAAGGGGAGAGAGAGCAAGAGAGCAAAAGAGGAGAACAGGAGAGACCCAGAGAGAGCAACAAGAGAGAGAGAGAGCAAGAGAGAGAGAGCAAGCGAGAGAGAGCAGGAGAGAGAGAGAGGAGAGAGAGGAGAGAGAGAGAGAAGAGAGAGGAGAGAGAGAGAGAGAGCGTGTGTTCCTTGGGATGGGGTTGAGAGTGAGGTAAGGTCAGCTTACGGCAGGTAGAGTGAGGGAGGATTATGGGAGGTTTTTTATCCTTTTTCCACGAAATGTGTTAATCAGGGGCGCGTGTGTGTGGGGTGTGGGGTGCGTGTGCGCGTGCGTGCGTGCGTGAGTGTGTCCGTAGTTCTCGTAAGCGGTAACTTCTACCCAATGAGCCACGCTGAGATTTTAATGAAATATAATATCCTGAACAAGAATTTGATACTATATTACCTCACACTGTACACCTGATTAATTGACCAGAAAGGCGGGTACCTACCAGATTGTCTCCCGTTCACACAACTAGATGAGTGATGACATATGGTCGATGATGATGCTCCGTCGTCGGCTTCCACTAGGTGATTCACTAAGGTGTTCTTCTATCTACACAAAACTCTGGAGTCAGTCACTGTATCGTTGTGTTGCGGTTCACTAATTTACTGTATCATTGATCACAATCACCAGTCCCACGGCCACGGTGGGTCGACCCAGCTGCCGGTCAGGTCAGGTCGCCTTACGCTGTCCTCCACACTATGCACCGGTGATCCACTAGCTCCACTTTTGATTTCTTCGCACAATCGCTAGCGATATGACTATGCTATGTAGCACCCTGCTAGCTACACACTGCGAGAGGCCAAATACTATGATCTAGCCTCAATAATCCTTCAATGTCCCGTGAAATTGACGAATTTCCGCGGACCTCGCTAATCGCGTGTGTCTCCCACCGTCGCTACTGTGCTACTCACTACTACTACTACCGTAGGCCTCTGGTTGGTACCGTAGGCCTCCGGTTAGTACCGTAGGCCTCTGGTTAGTACCGTAGGCCTCGGTTAGTACCGTAGGCCTCTGGTTGGTACCGTAGGCCTCCGGATAGTACCATAGGACCTCGGTTAGTACCATAGGACCTCCGTTAGTACCGTAGGCCTCTGGTTAGTACCGTAGGCCTCCGGTTAGTACCGTAGGCCTCCGGTTAGTACCGTAGGCCTCTGGTTAGTACCGTAGGCCTCTGGTTAGTACGTAGGCCTCCGGATAGTACCATATGACCTCCGGTTAGTACCCTAGGCCTCCAGTTGGTACCATTAGCCTCCAGTTGGTACCGTAGGCCTCCGGTTAGTACCGTAGGCCTCCCGTTAGTACCGTAGGATTCCAGTTAGTACCGTAGGCCTCCAGTTAGTACCATAGGCCTCCGGTTAGTACCGTAGGGCCTCCGGTTAGTACCGTAGGGCCTCCGGTTAGTACCGTAGGCCTCCGGTTAGTACCGTAGGCCTCCGATTAGTACCGTAGGGCCTCCGATTAGTACCGTAGGGCCTCCGGTTAGTACCGTAGGCCTCCAGTTAGTACCGTAGGCCTTCGGTTAGTACCGGAGGCCTCCAGTTGGTACCGTAGGCCTCCGGTTAGTACCGTAGGCCTCCGGTTAGTACCGTAGGCCTCCAGTTAGTACCAGAGCCCTCCAGTTGGTACCGTAGGCCTCCGGTTAATACCATAGGCCTCCGGTTAGTACCGTAGGCCTCCGGTTAGTACAGTAGGCCTCCGGTTAGTACCGTAGCCTCCGGTTAGTACCGTAGGCCTCCGGTTAGTACCGTAGGGCCTCCGGTTAGTACCGGAATCCTCCGGTTGGTACTGTAGTCCTCCAGTTAGTACCGGAGACCTCCAGTTGGTACCGTTGGCCTCTGGTTAGTACCATAGGCCTCAGGTTAGTACTGTAGGCCTCCGGTTAGTACCATAGGCATTCAGTTAGTACCGGAGGGCCTTGGTTAGTACTGGAGGGCCTTCGGTTAGTACCGTAGGCCTCTGGGTAGTACCGGAGGGCCTCAGATTAGTACCGAAGCGTCTCCGGTCAGTACAGTAGGCCTCCAGTTAGTACTGTAGGCCTCCTGTTAGTACCGTAGGCCCCTGGTTAGTACCGTAGGCCTCCGGTTAGTACCAGAGGGCCTCCGGTTAGTACCATAGGCCTCCGGTTAGTACCAGAGGGCCTCCGGTTAGTACTGTAGGCCTCTGGTTAGTACCATAGGCTTCCGGTTAGTACCAGAGGGCCTTCGGTTAGTACTGTAGGCCTCTGGTTAGTACCATAGGCCTCCGGTTAGTACCAGAGGGCCTCCGGTTAGTACCATAGGCCTCCGGTTAGTACCAGAGGGCCTCCGGTTAGTACTGTAGGCCTCTGGTTAGTACCGTAGGCCTCCAGGTTAGTACTGGAGGGCCTCCGGTTAGTACTGTAGGCTTCCAGCTAGTACCGTAGGCTTCTGTTATTACGGAGGGCCTCCGGTAATAGAACTGGAGGCGTCCGGTGCTCACCTGGTGATGCATTCACGGCCAAAACGCTTCTACCAGTTGACGCTTAGTTCCACCCGCTGGTTCAGCTGCTCAACTCATTCCTAGGATGCAGTTTTAGGTCTCTCGAGCATTAAGTTAGTTTATTCCCTCGAGTGTTAAGTTAGTGTCAGTCCCTCGGGTGTTAAGTTAGTGTCAGACCCTCGGGTGTTAGTGTCAGACCCTCGGGTGTTAAGTTAGTGTCAGACCCTC
Source organism: Procambarus virginalis (assembly GCA_020271785.1). Classification (NCBI taxonomy): domain Eukaryota; kingdom Metazoa; phylum Arthropoda; class Malacostraca; order Decapoda; family Cambaridae; genus Procambarus; species Procambarus virginalis. The sequence continues at coordinate 8,790 of WNGS01029895.1, forward strand.
GGGTGTTAGTGTCAGTCCCTCGGGTGTTAAGTTAGTGTCAGACCCTCGGGTATTAAGTTAGTGTCAGGCCCTCGAGTGTTAAGTTAGTGTCAGGCCCTCGAGTGTTAAGTTAGTGTCAGACCCTCGGGTGTTAAGTTAGTGTCAGGCTCTCGGGTGTTAAGTTAGTGTCAGGCCCTCGAGTGTTAAGTTAGTGTCAGGCTCTCGAGTGTTAATTAGTGTCAGGCCCTCGAGTGTTAAGTTAGTGTCAGGCCCTCGAGTGTTAAGTTAGTGTCAGGCCCTCGAGTGTTAAGTTAGTGTCAGGCCCTCGAGTGTTAAGTTAGTGTCAGGCTCTCGAGTGTTAAGTTAGTGTCAGGCCCTCGAGTGTTAAGTTAGTGTCAGGCCCTCGAGTGTTAAGTTAGTGTCAGACCCTCGGGTGTTAAGTTAGTGTCAGGCTCTCGAGTGTTAAGTTAGTGTCAGGCCCTCGAGTGTTAAGTTAGTGTCAGGCCCTCGAGTGTTAAGTTAGTGTCAGGCCCTCGAGTGTTAAGTTAGTGTCAGGCTCTCGAGTGTTAAGTTAGTGTCAGGCCCTCGAGTGTTAAGTTAGTGTCAGGCCCTCGAGTGTTAAGTTAGTGTCAGGCTCTCGAGTGTTAAGTTAGTGTCAGGCTCTCGAGTGTTAAGTTAGTGTCAGGCCCTCGAGTGTTAAGTTAGTGTCAGACCCTCGGGCGTTAAGTTAGTGTCAGGCTCTCGAGTGTTAAGTTAGTGTCAGGCCTTCGAGTGTTAAGTTAGTGTCAGGCTCTCGGGTGTTAAGTTAGTGGAGTTAGTGAAGTTAGTTAACTTCTTGCACACTCCGTCAGTTGAAGAAGTTTCAAGAGTCGGAGGTGTTGGTGTTAGTTGGTCTGAAGAGAGTTCAATGCCGCCTCCTTTAACGTATCAGATTGACGACCAATGAACAGCATCATTAACGATGGTAATGCCCGCTGCTCAACTCCCAGCCCGTCTGTAAGTGTTGTACTGCTGCCAGCAACATTTACCCCACAAGGACCCCACATCGTGACATCCTCTTAACAATGACATCATCAACTAGCTGGCTCACATCTCCTGTTAACAACCTTACAGCGGTTAACGGCAATTTGTGTTTTGTAATAGGAAGCAGATTTACGCTATTTTAAGGGGGTGTACTCTGTGTAGTGTAGGCCCAGGTGGCTGGGGTGTATTTGTGTACCTTCCTGTGTAACTAAACGGTCACCCTGGCCACCTCACCAGGTGCCTCTCGGAGACCAGCAACTTCTGCTTGGTTATTTATCAACTTGTAAATATTTAAAGGAACCTTCTACACTCTCTCCGCCTGAGTCCCACTTGCGTCGGCTGGCATCAACACGGCCCACCGAATCACTTTTGAGTTGCTGTTGCAGGCTTTCTGCCGACGGAATTTTAAACGTTTTATGGGCAGGATGTTTTAGTCAGGGAGTACAATATTGACAGTGAGTGGGTACCGGTGCCCGTCTGGGGCGGGTACGCGTGCCCTGTAGAGTCTGGGGCGGGTACGCGTGCCCTGTAGAGTCTGGGACGGGTACGCGTGCCCTGTAGAGTCTGGGGCGGGTACGCGTGCCCTGTAGAGTCTGGGGCGGGTACGTGTGCCCTGTAGAGTCTGGGGCGGGTACGCGTGCCCTGTAGAGTCTGGGGCGGGTAGGCGTGCCCTGTAGAGTCTGGGGCGGGTACGCGTGCCCTGTAGAGTCTGGGGCGGGTAGGCGTGCCCTGTAGAGTCTGGGGCGGGTACGCGTGCCCTGTAGAGTCTGGGGCGGGTAGGCGTGCCCTGTAGAGTCTGGGGCGGGTAGGCGTGCCCTGTAGAGTCTGGGGCGGGTACGCGTGTCCTGTAGAGTCTGGGGCGGGTACGCGTGTCCTGTAGAGTCTGGGGCGGGTACGCGTGCCCTGCAGAGTCTGGGACGGGTACGCGTGCCCTGTAGAGTCTGGGGCGGGTACGCGTGCCCTGTAGAGTCTGGGGCGGGTACGCGTGCCCTGTAGAGTCTGGGACGGGTACGCGTGTCCTGTAGAGTCTGGGGCGGGTACGCGTGCCCTGTAGAGTCTGGGACGGGTACGCGTGCCCTGTAGGGTCTGACACTCTATATCACGCTAACTCGCACATCAACTTCAAGTGCGTTTATTGAGACAATAAAATACATCTCAGAGGGATTGAATAGCTTAGTCTATTTCCACTCTCCAGCTCATACAACACTCACTCATGGCTCCTGCTATGAGTTACAGCTGTAACTTGAGGACACTTCATTGTCAGGGAGAGGAGTCCTGTTAGGTGTATCCAAGTCTGCCTAAGTCGTAGTTACTGCAATTGAACGGAAGCTTCAGGAGGCTGAACGTCTCCGACGGCGCAGGAGTCGAACCAGGGATCTTGAAGTTGTGAGCCGACTATGCTGGCTACTGCTCCAGGGAGCCCCTGTAGCAAGGGACCTAAGGGGAAGATAGAACAAACTTAAGAGCTTGAACGGACATAGTCTTGGTGGAAGTGCACGCACACTTGACCTAAGTTAGAGGAATATGAACACGTGACCCAAGTTGGAGGGGTCATGTGTTCACACACACACACACACACACACACACACACACACACACACACACACACACACACACACACACACACACACACACACACAGACACACACACAGACACACACACACACACACACACACACGTGCGTGTGTGTGTGTGTGCTGCCCTCTGAACTGCAGAGGGCAGCAACTATAGCGCATAGATTGAGAGCGAAGCTGCTGGTCATGGGGGACCTAAATCACGGAGAGATAGATTGGGAAACGAGGAATCCCCATGGCGGAGAGGAGACCTGGGGAGCGAAGCTGGTAGACGTTATTGACAGGAATTTCCTAACACAGCATGTGAAGGAAGACACTAGGGAAAGAGGAGGGGATACGCCAAGCGTATTAGACCTCGTTTTCACCCAGAATATAGAAGACATCGAGCATTTAGAACATGAAATACCACTAGGAGCCAGTGACCATTGTGTCCTAGTCTTTGACTACATGATGGAGCTTAAAATTGTGACCAAAGGACAAGAGGTCCGAGTAAGGAGACTTGATTACAGAAGAGGGGACTACAGAAGGATAAGGGACTACCTGGGAGAAGTGTAGTGGGAGGAAGAAATTAGAGGAAAAACAGTGCAAGGTATGATGAACCAAGTCATATAGAAATGCAAGGAGGCCGAGGAGAGATTTATTCCAACAGTAAAGGAAAAAAACAGGAGGGAATATAATAACCCATGGTTTAATAGACAGTGTCAGGAAGCAAAAGTGAGAAGCAGGAGGGAGTGGAGGAAGTACAGAAGACAAAGGACAGAGGACAACAGGATTAGATGTAATAGAGCTAGGAACGATTACATTAACATAAGACGAGTGTCGGAAAGAAATTATGAGAATGATATTGCAGTCAAAGCGAAAAAGCAACCTAAATTACTACATAGCCATATAAGAAGGAAGATGTCGGTAAATGACCAAGTGACAAGACAGAAAAACAGAGGGGACATATACAGAAAGTAACAAGGAAATCTGCGAGGTACTGAATGCAAGTTTCCATGGAGTGTTCACAACTGAGCCTGAGCGGCTCCCATTGTTAGAAGAGATTATCCTAGATGAAAGACTATCAGATATAGAGGTGACAGCAGAGGAGGTAATGAAACAGTTGACAACACTGGATGCAACTAAAGCTGTTGGACCAGACAAAGTATCACCGTGGATACTTAAAGAGGCAGCGCAGGCTCTCAGCGTGCCTCTGGTAATGATCTTTAATGAGTCACTTATGTCGGGGGAATTGCCCAATTGCTGGAAGGAGGCAAATGTCGTACCGATTTTCAAAATTAGTCAAAGACCATTATAATAGGTAAAGGCAAAGAATATAGGCAAAGAAATTAGTCGGAGACCATTAAAAGACCGAAATTGTTCAAAGACCAGTATAAGATTGAATTTTGACAGACCATTTTAAGACCGAAATTTGGCAGAGACCATTTTAAGACCGAAATTACATTTAAAGTCCAAAAATGCGACAGAGACCAGTTTAAGACCGAAATATATTCAGAGTTTTATTCCTCGCTGTGTTCTTTAAGAGTTCTTATGGATGAAATTCAAATATTGGCAAAGTTCAGTTTAAGACCAAAATTTGTCAGAGACCTGTTTATAACCCAAATATTTCAGAGTTTAGTTACACCTGCGGTCTTAAAAGTCTTCTTATTTATATATAATTAAACTCTACGGACTTAATCAGATATTTTTAAAAAGTTCATCAGATATTATCTCCTGAACCCAGCTCTCT
>WNGS01029918.1:0-10596 GCA_020271785.1 Procambarus virginalis
CCAGAAGTGACTCGAACCCATACTCCCAGGAGCAACGCAACTGGTATGTACAGGGATGCCTTAAACCACTTGACCATCACGACCGGACATAAGGAAGTGATAGCCTGAGCTATATGAACCACTTCCCCGCCGGCAACCTGGATGTTATCTTGGGCATAGCATTTTATCAAATCACCTCTTTTTTGGGGGCAACACGTGAGGAACACAAATGCAAACAAGCCTGAATGGTCCCCAGGGCTAGATACAACTGAAAAACTCCACACCCAGAGTGACTCGAACCCATACTCCCAGGAGCAACGCAACTGGTATGTACAGGGATGCCTTAAACCACTTTGACCATTGAAGGCATCCTGTACATACCATTGCGTTGCTCCTGGGAGTATGGGTTCGAGTCACTTCTGGGGTGTAAGTTTTCAGTTGTATCTAGCCCTGGGGACCATTCAGGCTTGTTTGCATTTGTGTTCCTCACGTGTTGCCCCAAAAAAAAGAGGTGATTTGATAAAATGCTATGCCAAGATAACCATCCAGGTGCCGGCGGGGAAGTGGTTCATATAGCTCAGGCTATCACTTCCTTATGTCCGGTCGTGATGGTCAAGTGGTTTAAGGCATCCCTGTACATACCAGTTGCGTTGCTCCTGGGAGTATGGGTTCGAGTCACTTCTGGGGTGTGAGTTTTCAGTTGTATCTAGTCCTGGGGACCATTCAGGCTTGTTTGCATTTGTGTTCCTCACGTGTTGCCCCAAAAAAAAGAGTGATTTGATAAAATGCTATGCCCAAGATAACCATCCAGGTGCCGGCGGGGAAGTGGTTCATATAGCTCAGGCTATCACTTCCTTATGTCGGTCGTGATGGTCAAGTGGTTTAAGGCATCCCTGTACATACCAGTTGCGTTGCTCCGGGAGTATGGGTTCGAGTCACTTCTGGGGTGTGAGTTTTCATGTATATAGTCCTGGGGACCATTCAGGCTTGTTTGCATATAATATATATATATATATATATATATATATATATATTATATATATATATATATATATATATATTAGGGGTACCACCTCTGGTGCAATTGCAGGGACCCACATCCTCGAAGAAGAAAACAAAGAGCATTCAGAGAAGATCTTGTGGATTCTCACCGAATACTTAATTCTTTTCTTCTCTACCACCCCTATTATTTTTTTGTATGTTTTGTTTTATTTTATTGCAATGCTACAGTTTACAGAGAACACACACACACACACACACAAATATATAACAATTAAACAATCAGCGTTCGAAGACCTCGTCCAGCTCCTCGGAGGTTGGGTGCGTACCCAGGATACAGCACGCATTTCCCCTCTGCACTGCGACACTGAGGCGCTGGAACAGGAAACTGGCTGCTCGTGGGTCTCTAGTTTTCCCAATGAGTTCCTCACCAACCTCCTTTAAAAACTTGAGTGCACATTTACCCCAGGCGCCCAGAGTCTCTGAGCCTATCGGCACGAACCTGTAACAACGTTCTAGGTCTCTGTACTTGTGGATTTTCTGGGTCTCCCTGAAGGTGGCTGCCCCACCTCCCTCCGCTGAGCTGTAACGTAAATAGGTATCAGCCAATGTAGATGCACAGGTGTAATCCCATACGACCTGTTTACCTTCCCTCCATGGCTGTAGGGTGACTCCATCTGGGCGTTTTTGGCTGTTGTCAGGTCTGCACATCTGGGGTTCCCTTTGTGCTGGACACCCAGCTGTAGCCAAACTTCTCTTGATGATGTCATTGACTGCCTCGTGTCTAGCAATCTTTCCCTGTGTCTTACGACAGATGAGACCATGGCTGCCGTATTGGTCTGCCCGTGCCTGGCCGCAAATACACCGGTGCTCTGTGGAGATAGGGGCGGCAAGGCGCAGAGCAACACCAATACTTAGGGCCCGATGATCCAGGCGGGTGCCCAAGGCGGAATTAGGGACTGCCAACAGGAAGTCCCCAGCATGGGGGCTTGCACAGCTAGGAGACGCGCTCTGTCCTTCTGAGAAGCTACGTCCAGCAATGCTTTGGCGATGTTCTCCACTATGGGCTATCCCATTTGGCCTGTTTACCGTCGTTTGGACAAGTTGGTCGGGTGTGTGAATTGGCGAGTGTGTCCCACCGACCAGCGCCTTCCACAAATTGGGATCACGAATCCCAATGGAGTTCCTTAGGTATTCTGGTAGTATCTCCTTCACTAATTCACTTGTAGCACTGGTCGAGGATAAGAATGCCGGCAATGCTAACTGTGTCGCCTTGCGAATACCTATACCCCTGAGTCTAACTGGGAGCGTTGCTTGGTCCCACTGGTCATCTTGCAGGGAGAGGTTTAACACTTTCATAGTTATTGTCTTTAGGAGTGAATCGTATTCCGTTAATTTTGGGCTGTCAAAAGAAGGAGCACACCTAAGGAAATAGGTAAGTCTGGGCAAGGCCAGGCACCTGGTAAGAAGGTACAACGCATCATGAGCATCCAAAGCCCCTATTCGCGCTTCCATCCTCCTCAGGTCTTTAAGCTTTTCTTCGAGGACTACCTCAATGGCGTTCGAGCCCAGAGGTGCCCCTAGCAGCACACTGTCGGTGGGAGCGATCACTTGGGCTCCTGGCAATAAGATTTGTACTGCATTTATGATTAGTTGGTTGGACGATACACACACATATATATATATATATATATATATATATTATATATATATATATATATATATATATATATTATATATATATATATATATATATATATATATATATATATATATATATATATTAATATATATATATATATATATATATATATATATATATATATATATATATATATATATATATTATATATATATATATATATATATATATATTTATATTGTCACGGGGGGTGGGCCGGGGCTCTGCTAGCACTCGGCTGCTAGGGGCTCGAAAGGCCGAATACTCGGCCCCTCCGACTCCCGGATTCACCGGAGTCTCCTTGGTCCCACAGGAGAGGACCAGCAATGCCCACCTCCGCAGGTCTTTGCTTCCACCACTGAAGGGGTGCCACTGACTCACCCTGGAAGCCCTTCAGTCAACCACGGGGAAACTGCTATCAGCAATTCCGGCCTAGACCCGTGGAGGAGTGAAGAAAGACTCGGGCTTACTTTGTAACAATGACCTCCTGAGTTTAGCCTGCCGGACAAAGAGGTTGCAGGAACTCCTTTCCCGCCTGTCTTCTCTATCTTTTCCTCAACAAGGTCGCCAGCTGGGTTATTATATCTGCACCCCAGCAATGCAGTTCAGTGGGTGTATTATTATATTGTTTGTTGCCAGTGTGTTGCTACTCCCAAGACAATGAGAAATTCTATAGGGAACGTGATGTCCCCTAAATGGTACTATGGTGACCCTCGTGTATGCTCAATAGAGAAATATAATAATAATAATAATAATGGTGGCACACTCAAACACAATAATAAAATGTGTGAATTTACTGATAGAATACATGATCACACATAAGNTCTCTGTCACGGGGGGTGGGCCGGGGCTCTGCTAGCACTCGGCTGCTAGGGGCTCGAAAGGCCGAATACTCGCCCCTCCGACTCCCGGGATTCACCGGAGTCTCCTTGGTCCCACAGGAGAGGACCAGCAATGCCCACCTCCGCAGGTCTTTGCTTCCACCACTGAAGGGGTGCCACTGACTCACCCTGGAAGCCCTTCAGTCAACCACGGGGAAACTGCTATCAGCAATTCCGGCCTAGACCCGTGGAGGAGTGAAGGAAGACTCGGGCTTACCTTATAACAATGACCTCCCTGAGTCTTGCCTGCCGGACAAAGAGCTTGCAGGAACTCCTTTCCGCCTGTCTTCTCTATCTTTTCCTCAACAAGGTCGCCAGCTGGGTTATTATATCTGCACCCCAGCAATGCAGTTCAGTGGGTGTATTATTATATTGTTTGTTGCCAGTGTGTTGCTACTCCCAAGACAATGAGAAATTCTATAGGGAACGTGATGTCCCCTAAATGGTACTATGTGACCCTCGTGTATGCTCACTAGAGAAATATAATAATAATAATAATGGAGGCACACTCAAACACAATAATAAAATGTGTGAATTTACTGGTACGAATACATGATCACACATATGACTATAAGTGATATAAGAGAATGATAAATAATAATAATAACTCTGGAGATTGTCAGCAACTCTTCTCTCACGTTCTCTAGGCTCCTTCAACTGGGCAGAAAGACAGGAGTCACACACTCTCTCACAGAAGGGCCTCTTCACCACGTCGGCTCCTCTTCTTCACTGTCCTGCCATCCACACACACTGTCCTCTCTGACAGTCCTGGACATAAGCTGCCCTGCAGCCTATTCTGCTACTAAAGCCTTAATATCCTATTTCCACATATATAAGTGAATATAATGGCCTATCTAGCCTACTCTCATAAAGGGGTAATGGGAGGGAAAATGATCTACCTTAACAATCCTTGGCTCACGACGCCTGTCCCTCGATGGTGTGAGGGTCCTATGCTTCCTGAGTCGATCCTCGGTGATCCAGGAACGTTCCCACAGGTCCTCAGGTGTCGTGAAGCCTCGCGTCTTCGCCGTTCCAATCCCTGGGGTTCAGCTATCCCAATCCTGGTCCATCGATGGGCGCTGAGCTTATCACCATATTCACCCACACGTTCCTTCCACGAGGCGTTGCTCCTCGCCCTAGGAACGGTGTCGTCCCTCTAACAACCTTAGTGGATGTGACCCGGTCACAGCTATGCCTGCCCGCCACACCTCTTCCAGGCCCTCACATCCAGCGTCGCCGCCCTGCGTCGTCACCGAATCTTTCCCAAGTTTGGCACTTCTCTGCTCAATCAACTTGGTTCCTTTTGCTTCCCAGAAGCGCGGGGTCTCCTATATATCAGGTGGGCTGCGATGGTTAGCTCTAATCCACTGAGAAAGGCCTGTTTAGCCTCCAATCCTTGAGAGCTGACAGAGGAGCGTCCTCTCCCCTTCGCTGTCAGGTCCAATCTCATCATGGCGCCGCCCGGGTACTCGGTGACGTCACGGCGGGCTCTGATTGGTCGCCTGTGACCCGAGTCACCCAATCCGCACACGGCTTGGCGTCCATTCTAAAAGGTCATATCTGCAGTAGGGGATACTCTTTCACTTATATCCGGGCGCCTCTTTCCCCTTACCTACAGACTTATAATGTAAGTTTCTCCCTGCAGGGAGAGTCGATATGACTCTTATAGCAGGCAACGAAAGAGATAGGAGAGGGCACCGTAACATTATACACATTAAACTATGCAGTGATTAGGGATCACTTAGAGGCTGTCTACTACAGTAGTCATCGCAGCTGTTAGAGAGTGGGGGACACTTAGCTACTGTGTACCATGTTCTGAGGTTAGTGGTTGTCACAGACATTCACTTTTCAACAGGTGTTTCTTGTTGTTGGTGTTTTGGTCACGCTGGTGTTTCTTGTTGTTGGTGTTTTTGTCAGGTGGCCACAGATCACTAAGCATAGAGCCACCAGGTGGTCACAAGGTACTTAATCCCAGTGACGTCATGTACTAAACAGTACCCTAGTGACGTCATTTACTAAGCAGGACCGCAGAGACGTCATGCACTAAGAAGGACCCCAGTGACGTCATGCACTAAGCAGAACCCCAGTGACGTCATGCACTGAGCAGGACCACAGTGACGCCATGCACTAAGCAGGACCCCAGTGACGTAATGCATTAAATAGGACTCCAGTGACGTCATGGACTAAGCAGGACCTCTGTGACATCATGCACTTAGCAGAACCCCAGTGACGTAATGCACTAAGCAGGACTCCTGTGACGTCATGCACTAAGCAGGACCCAGTGACGTTATGCACTAAGCAGGACCCCCAGTGACGTCAGGCACGAAGCAGGACCCCAGTGACGTCATGCACTGAACAGGACCCCAGTGACGTCATACACTAAGCAGGACCCCAGTGACGTCATGCACTAAGCAGGACGCCTCATGAATGTGAGGACTCGGACATGCGAATGGACTCACTGCTCTGTGCAGTGATCATTGTAAGGCACTGTTAAACACCTGTTTTCTGATTGTTTCTTGAATTCGGTGAATGAACGGCGGTGAATGACGTAAATGTGTAAACATCAGTCAGGAGGAGGGGTGATGTCTCCATGACAACGGCGTCGTCGTCGCATCTTCCCTTTAACCGGTATTTAAATACTACATAACAAGTGAATGAGAAAGAAATGTGCAAAATCTGAACAATGTTGCAGTGTAACAAGTAGGAAGACGTGTTGCAACATCATCATGCATCTTAACTCTATGACCAAGTATTAGGATTTGTTGCACCATCATCAATCATCATGCTTCTAAGCTCTATGACCCAAGCACTAAGATATGGGGTCAATATAATTATGCTTCTTAACTCTATGACCAAGTATTAGGATATATTGCCACATAATCAGTGTTCTAAACTCTATGACCAAGAATTAGGATATGTTGCCACATCATCATGTTTCTAAACTCTATGACCCAAGTATTATGATATGTTGCAACATCATCATGCTTCTAAACTCATTTTTTAATTTGAATATAGTTTAGAAAAATATTTCATTATAAATATTGAATTCCACGAGTCTGGACCCAGGGCTGAGTTCATGGGCATCTTGACAATTTCTCTTGCAAAATCTGCTTCGTTCATGTTGATATCAATTATATTTACAGGAGTTTGGATATCACGCATAAAGACGTTGTCCGGATCTACCACTTTCATGCTGTTTATTGTAATCCTTTTCATGCTGTTTATTGTAGTCCTTATATATTGTTATAGCCATAACCAGACACTGCCTCACCAACCTCAACAAGGCCCTGAACAACATCAACACCAGCCCGACACCCTCAGTAACAACATAACCATAACCAGGCACTGCATCACCAACCTCAACAAGGCCCTGAACAACATCAACACCAGCCCGACACCCTCAGTAACAACATAACCATAACCAGGCACTGCATCACCAACCTCAACAAGGCCCTGAACAACATCAACACCAGCCCGACACCCTCAGCCACAACATAACCATAACCAGACACTGCATCACCAACCTCAACAAGGCCCTGAACAACATCAACACCAGCCCGACACCCTCAGTAACAACATAACCAGGCACTGCATCACCAACCTCAACAAGGCCCTGAACAACATCAACACCAGCCTCCACACCCTCATCCACAACATAACCATAACCAGGCACTGCATCACTAACCTCAACAAGGCCCTGAACAACATCAACACCAGCCTCCACACCCTCAGCCACAACATAACCACAACCAAGCACTGCATCCACTTGTAGGATAAGGATTAGGGACTGGAAGAGGGGAGGAAGGAATGGTGCACAGTAGCTAAGTGATCCTTACTTGCTGACAACTGTGACAATGGCCTTATAATACGGTACACAAAGTGAATATTAATAAGGTATTTAAAGTATCATCACAAAATTTCTGTTGGAATGAAAGATTCAACATTTTGAATATAAGAGTTAATCATTAAAAAGGTATAGAAAACCACGACCACTTGACAATGTGAGTGTGGAGGAATGAGCAAGATACTTATATTTATTAGTTACTAAATACAAAGTATTAAGCATCTAGATATGTCTTAATACAAAAAATTATAATTATAATAATACAAAAAAAAATTACAAATGTTTTTGAAACTGTTAAAAAATATTTAATTTTAGCACAAAATTCTTTTTGTTAATTTTTTGTAAACATATTTAATTTATATAAAAGAAAATTCTTTGGTTAAAGTTCTTAATCATTTTCTTTAGTTTAAAAATTTTTAGTATACATTTTACACTTTAAACTATGTAGTGAATACTAAGGTTAGTTGTCCCATTTATTAGAGTGGGTGACACTTAGCTACAGTGTACCGTGTTCTGAGGCCAGTAGTTGTCAGAGAAACTCACCTTTCCACAGGTATGTCTTGTTGATAGTGTTTTGTTCAAGTGGGCACAGTGTACTTAATCCCAGTGATGTCATGCACTAAGCAGGACCCCAGTAACGTCATGCACAAAGCAGGACCTCAGTGACGTCATGCACTAAGCAGGACCCCAGTGACGTCATGTACAAAGCAGGACTCCAGTGACGGCATGCACAAAGTAGGATCCCAGTGACGTCATGCACTAAGCAGAACCCCAGTGACGTCGTGCACTAAGCAGAACCCCATTGACGTCATACACTAAGAAGGACCCCCAGTGACGTCATGCACTAAGCAGGAGCCCAATGACGTCATGCACTAAACAGGACCCCAGTGACTTCATTCACTAAGCAGGACCTCAATGACGTCATGCACTAAGCAGTACCCCCAGTGACGTCATGCACTAAGTGTTACGTACCTCTATAAGATACGTAATTGAACTAATTAATTTGTACTTATATATGCATTGCGTATAATATGATTATATATTTTATTACCTGTAAGTGAGTTAGGTGTTTATATATTTCATTGCTGGTATGAGTTATATATTATATGTTGGAATAGGCTGTTGGAAATAACCAACAGTTCTATACATCATTGTATTTATATAACCAAAGTAGTTACTAAAATTACTAACTTGTAGATTTAATCATTATCATGATTTATTCATTGCCAAATTCTTCCTAGTACGTGAGGAACAACAGGCAGCAACATGAATTTACTCCACAGTTAGTTGGATTTGTAACAAGAGTCCAGTTTATCATTTCAGTTACTAAAAATAGTTAACTTTGATTTGTAGTATACTATTACTTACTGGAGCTTCCTTATTTAAATAACATTTAAACATTCTAGAGGAAATTACTTGATGCAAATGATTTACATTAATTTCCTCGATTGGCTGCACAACTTTTAGTAAGCCAATTTATGTTACTAGAACTTCTATTTTATCGTAGAAGAATTTAATGTGATATTAATACTTGCTATTACCTCTTCCTTCCTTAGTCAATTGAAATAAATACATATTCATTTATGCTCGAAAGCCGCGCATGCGCAATAAGCAGCAGGAGGAAGAAGGGAGAGCGTCTCTTGACACGTGAACGAGAGCACGGACGCCATTAACAGCGTGTAGCAGAGCTGTTTCGACCTATTTATTTCGCTCCCACGATCAGTTGAGCGGTGCCGCGTTATCTGGCACAACATAGCCGTGTCATAGACTAGTATACAAGCAACTCTAGAGTCAACGTCTTTCAAGCAGCAGCAGGAGGACGAAGAGTTGCTCAAGTCTTCACACCAACGACACGAGGCTCGGCTGCTAAGTTACCCTTTTTGTTATTATGTGGCCACTTTTAACATTTAGGTAGGCAGTCGTTAGGCCGAATGCAAACCAACAAAATATAGTACGTGTCTTAATTAAATTTGCCATCTAATTATATGATTATCAGTTTATTTCTATGATACAAATTGTTCAGACATTAGCTGATAATTTACTACCGTCATCCTCATGATTTAGGATGTAAATGTAATTACCTATTGTGTAGAAGATTTCTACAATGTAATTGCCTTTCAGTACCAAGGCGACTTCAACCGAGGTGCTAGGCTTCCCACCGTTCTGTGCATCAATTTACCCTATGCAACACGTCGTCGGTGGAGCGTAGCAACTGATTACTTCTAGATTCACAGCTAAGCTGTCCATTTTCATCAGTAGCAATAACTCCATAGTTACAGTAGTGATCTCCTAAAGAGATCAATGATACTAACCCTTTGTTTTACTGATGTGCTCAACATTTCAGTAGCATATTGAGGTGCATTTACCTACATCAATATTATATTCTATTTTTACTCACATTAATTTACTCTGGTGAAGAGCAGAACCAGCACCAGAGAATAATGTAGGGATGTATTAATCTTTTAGCATGTAACCCCCAATTTGTGTATTTAATTTGACTCCATTCATATAATCATTACAGTTTTACCAAGATCCATAGGACACTAGTTCCTAAGATCAGTTTTTCCATTGTCTCTTTGTTTTCCACTTTTTCTCAAAAAGTGGTGGTCCTTCATAGCTATCGAAGTATATATATTTACATTTATTTATTATTAGTTACTGGGTCAGAGCCTTAAACAAGTTATTAGTTATTGGAGTCAGGTTTTCCCACAAAATTTTGGTCCTTCGAACCGGATACGAACATTAATCATTTAAGGTCCAGTATATTCACCCAATACTGGCACCATATAATTAACTATTTACTAACACCAATTAGTGTTAACATTATTAGGCTATTCACCAATATATTTCATTATTTACGGCTGTCAGCAGACTGCCCATATATAGCTTAAAATCATTTATTATTATTAACATTCTATTAATACTTATGCATAAAGTAACCTTAGTGTTATACATTATAAATTTTCACTTGTGTCTAAGCACAAACATATATATCCAAACAAAAAATCCCAAAAACATAGCACTATATATCTATATTACTGCACCATTGCATTTATGCCAACCTTTGATGAGGTAGGATATTTAGACTGTAATTGTACTAGTGTTTTTACAAATGCAGCCTAAATCATTTAGTCATTCCTAAGGAGGAATTATTAACGAGTACTGTACTAGACAGTACTGGTGTACATACATATTATTTAGATTGTGTGACC
>WNGS01029921.1:0-10452 GCA_020271785.1 Procambarus virginalis
AATATGTCATATTCAACTTTCTGGAACTCAGCCACCCACTTCCCAAAAGCCTTCCCAATATGACAATGTGACTCTCACTGATGTTTTTATGCCCCATTGCAGGATCCTATTTCTCCCACTAATCAACAGTAGTGAACTTTTTTCGATTGGAGGAAGAATCATATTCAATAAAATGCGTTCCGTATTTAGCTGACAATTGTTTTAATGACTTTCCTAAAAACTCAGTTAGCATTACTTGAAAATATGACCTCTATTTCTGTATAAATCGTGGTATTAATTTCTTTTCTAGTTCCGGCTAAAACATCAGCTGATACATACATGCTTTGAATGCATGTATCTCCCCTCGTCCACTTTCTCATACGTAACGCCCACACGTATATATGCCCTCAGGATTATCACGTTTAATAACGTAATGGGAAGTGGGGAGGAGTAATTTTTGTAGACACATTTCATAACTTCTCCTGGGATCTAATTCTAGCTGATTAAACAATCGATTTTGGAACGATGCGGGGATGTTATTTTGGAATAAATGCGTATCTGATACTCTGGTGGCGTATATCACGTGAGCGTCCATCGCTCTATCTCCTTAGACTGCTTTTTGCCGAGTAAGCTAGTTACACATTACATACACATTATAAGCATTCCTTTTACTGTGAGGATCAATCTTCGCAGTTGCCTTTCTCTTAACAGATGGAGCCTCATACACTTGACTGCTTGCCATAGTATTACGGAATAAATCTCGCGGTGTAGAAGTTAGATTGAAAAACAGTTGAGCAATGGACAGTTTATCAGGTAAAAAAACAGATTTAAGCACAGTCATTTATGTATAATGTCGTTAATATATGTATGCCAGATACTGGAGCCAATACATTTCCATTCAGATCCCAACGAACGATTCCACTAGCATCATAATGGTTTAGCAAGGATCTTGCATATTCATGATCTCGCACTTTCAATTTCAAATCTATTAAATGTTTTATGGAAGGGTTGGTATGCAACTGAGGTGGGGGAGGTTTGACAGTAAGATGTTGAGCAACAGCTTTCACAGTGGGGTAAGCAGAGCTGTGTGCAGCTTTCCGGTTGTCCACTATTTTACGCGGTACGAGATAAAGGCTTTCATTTTACTTTACTTACTTACTTTACGTACTTTACTTACTTTACTTTACTTACTCACTTACTTACTTACTTACTTTACTTACTTACTGAACAACCGTGTAATTAAACTAGCTGCAATCGGCAAAATAATTAATAAAATACTGCCTCCTCGTTTGCTGGTTAATATCTGTTTCTTAGTTGACACAGAAAGTTTCTTACAGGCTAGTGACTGAATAAGCAATTTATATTTTTTCAAGTTTTTAACGACCTTGTCAGGTACAGGCAATTTTTTTTTAAAGTTATTAAAAATTTCTGATAAACATTTATATGTGGTTTCTTCAATTTTTCAATCAACTGTTTTCTCGAGGAATACTGAAGTTTTGATAATAGTTGGATCAATTCCTTGTATTTATAAACTATGGGCTTCTTCATTATAAATGTAATATCTCAGCAGCATCAATCCATTGATCGAATGATCGATCATAACCTGCGTACCTAACTTTATACTGAAGCTTGCCAGAGACTCTGCGTTGGCCCACTACCTTTTCAATATTAAAGGTTTGAGGCAAATGTGTGGCTGTTAATTCTTGTTTATAGAAGCCACCATCAATTTCTTCCCCATTCAGATCTTTTAGAAAGTATAAAGGATGTGTTGTCTCCGATCAATACGTGTAACTGTAAATATCTCTCGGGTGTTCTGCTGCTTAAACCCTTTCTTAAACTTGGAAATGCGATCAGATAGAGTGATGCGTACTGTATCACCAACACTCAATCGAGGAATGACAGTTCTCTTTGATTTGCTCGGGCTTTTATACATTAAATCAAATTGTTTGGCGTGTTCGCTGGGCGAGGATAGAGCGTGCACCTCCGTGGGTGTCTTCCCCTTCAATCCTCTGTGTGGGGTTAAATTATATGTTTTCACAATATCTGGTAGAGCCTGCATGTATTTTAAAGTGTTGTGCGCCGTCATAAACTTGTAAAGTTTACCTTTTAAAGTACGTATGAACCGCTCAGCGATTGAAGCTTTAGTCTCCTGAGAAAATACGCTATATAACTGTACTTTCTTTGCTGCCAGCATTTTTTCATAGTGGCGTTATAAAATTCGCAACCTCGATCAGAATTAATTTTGCGCACTCCCTGAGAATGAGGTGAATCTAAAATTAAAGCCAGAGCTTTACTGGTACTTTTCCCGTCCTTGCTGCGTAAGGGTACTACTTGAGCGTACCTGGAGAAAATATCTACACATACGAGTAAATATTTCACTCCGTCATTATGTTTGTCCAATAAACTCATCTCGGCCAAGTCTATAGCTTGAAATAGTCGTGGTTTAGGGCTTAACACACGACGCCGAGGGAATTTATGGGGTTGTAAATAATGCAACGTATAGGAGTCAGAGCTTTTCAGATAGTCCTTTACATCGGCTAGAGTTATACTAGAGTTAATTAATTTGGCGGCCTTATACAACCTCTGTACCCCTCCAAGCCCCCGCTAGATGAGGGGTCATTATATACTCGTTCCAGTACATTTTTCTTGCTCATCATTGGTAAACTATCTCATAGGGCGGTTCGTGAACAATATTACCGCGTAACGTTATAGTAGAGGGAGTGTTCGAACCCAGATCTACTAGCAAATAACCGTAGGGTTGGCTAATAACTTTCTTATATAACTCTACAAATTTCTTTGAATCCTGTTTCCCAAATATTTGTCGTCCGAGTGTTTCAATTTGTGACAGGTCTCTTGATTTAACCAATATGAAATGAGAAGCATTTAAACTAATATTCCTCGAATATTTACCAGGAAAAAATATATTTTGACTAATCAATATGACGGAAACCATGAAATGTCGACCCCTAGTAAACATGTCTGATACGATTTTTGAATTCGCAGACTGTAAAAAGGTCATCATAGATTACTAAGATATGCGAGTCATTATCCACTCGCTCTTCCACAGGATCAATAATGGTTGAATGCTCGATCAGCTTCCTTTTAATTTTTGGATCTGATCGTAATTAGAGTAACCTCCTCCGCATATAATTATTGAGGAAAACTTGTGCTGATACTTCCTTGCAAGTTTACTGCACAAGTAGGATTTTCCGCTGTTTGAATAACCAGCAATAATAACACGAGATGGTTCTCTGAAAATATCTAGATGTTCCTCATGGATTATATCATAGGAACTATCCATGATTAATGCTTCGTTAAGACTGCTAAAAACTAAGGAAATGAGGTGCTATTTATACAAACATAGTCATTTACAGGTGTTTATTCACATAATTATGTACAGCAGCAACAATTTTTTAAAACTAATCGTAGTTCTTACAGTTCACAAACAATAATATTAAACATCCTATTCATTTAGTATAAATAGTTCTAGTCATATAGGGCATCTATCTTAATACTAGCTAACAATTGTACAACATAAAATCTAGTGAGGGTTGAATAGTTTCTGAGCTGTAGCATCGCGTTTGCTCCAGGGCGGAATATTGGGTAGTCTCTGTAGTTGGTCTACTTCCTCTTCCTCCATAAACACTTCTTCCATATCCTCCTCTCCCACTTCTACATCCATCTCATCATCATTGTTATTGGGAATATCTGGATGACCATACGCTAGGGCCTGTGTGGGGCTTAAAATGTAGCGTTTATCGTGAAATGCTGACAAACCTCTGCAGGTACTGCGACATGTACAAATCTTTCCTTGCACGTTACGTATAGATCTCGACACAAACCTGATTGAAGTGTTTGTTTCAAGAGTGTGCTGAAACGAGTCGTGTGAGAGTTTCTCTTGTAGGTGGTATGGCACGCCCTTACACTTACAAGTGTGCTCCCCATCATGTGTGGTGAACGAATATGTTTTAAGTCTGAGAGCAATTAACTGGTTAATAATCTTAGAGCCTATTTCAGACTTGAGCAATCCTAGTTCACCTTCTCGCGCTTTAGAGTATGATGGATGTGTGTCATTAAAATTACTAAAATCCATACAGTCGAAGAGAGGAGACTTATTCAACTCTTCAAACACATCCTGACAGTCAAGTTTAATGATGAAAGAGTCTGTGTCTGTATATAACAGACTCGCTTTATCGCCATACGCGGGTTTGACAACATCATACCAGAACTCATAGACGCCTCTTAGCAATTTGAAGTATATGATAACCCAGATACGAAGGAGTGTTGACTAGGAGAGACTTCTGTTTGATAGTACATATCACACGATCCTTACTTAATAAAAGACTCCGCTTGAAGAATGGGTTTCGAGCATGTTTCAGGAAATGTCTACGATCTGTGACCAAATAGTGTTTGTTCCCATATTTAGATACATCTGTGAGACTCTTTTTCCATATATAGAGTTTGATACGAGTTTGAAAGCCCTTTTCTTTATCGCGCATTTGGTACTGGCACGTTTACGAACATTGGTTTCAATGAAGTCTTTAAGGTAGCTCTCCTGCTCGAATTCGTAGATGTCGTGAAGTTTTACTACTTCTAATCCAATGCGTATGAGAAACTGTAACAAGTCCAAACTAACCAGGTAATCTTTCTGAGGAAGGTGAGAAGCAATTAATTTAGTGTTGTTTTTAGGTAGACCGCGACTTTCTTCTGTAAGAATATTCTTACTGTAAGGTGAAATGTGATCCTCAATAATGCAAGTATGTGAAAGAACTAGGGGCAGTTCATCTGTATACCTAGCTACCCCCGGTCGGACCTGCAGTGTATCACACAACACCCAATATCCCTTGGACCCATCACATGGGATATTCTCCAAGCCTCGCTCTAGCAGCACGTCACGCTAATTGTGTGTCAGTTTCCGAATCCCGCCACGAGGGAGTAGTTCAGTCATACACGCCCAGTAAAGACTATTAAAACACTTTCGCGCTTTCGGTGAAGCGGAAAAAACTTACCCTATGTGCTTTGGGCGTGTCGCGCGTTTAAGCGGTACGAGCGAAAAGTGTATACTATTTTTACTGTCCTGACACTAATTGTAGACCTACGTATTTAAATTTGGTATCACTGTGTTCGCAATAGAATTGTCTATAAGAACATACATATAAAATGCTGCCAAAGCATAAGGAATATCAACACCAAATAAAAATCTATTGACATCACTTGCCGAGAGCGCCAAACAGCAACAAAATGTTTCCACTCTCTTAATAATTGCGAAGGCCACATTTATCCTACATCGTTGATTATGGTATCATTGGATCCGCAATAAAATTCTCTATACGGACATATGCATATAAATATAGAATCAATGTCGTAACCGACCCACAAGACGGTTGGAAGTGGCTGAAGTGTCACCCGCAGCGGCATATCGGCGCCATATCGGCGAAATGTTTATATTCAATTTACTGTCCTGACATGATTTTTTGATGTACGTATTTAATTGTTGTACCAATGTGTTCGCAATAGAATGTTCTATAAGAACATAAGTATAAACCATCACATAAGGATGCGTTTGACCGGCAACAGACATGAAAACTACGTCGATCGTACTCGTCGTGTCAATAATACAATTGTTATCCCAAGATGATTCACTGCCATGCCGTTTTCTTTAATAAGCTCTTCGGTTATTAGAAAAAACGTAAATTTCATGGCGAACATTTCTAAGCTATCCCCCAACAAAATCGGATAGAAAATGGAATTTATAGAAATATTTTATCGTTGGACTTGAGGGTGCGTCGGCAAATATCGCGGAGAGAAAAAGATTGGACTATAACGCTTGTCCAGGGGGCATGAAAGTGCGAGGTAAATGATGTAGCTACTATCTTCCCCTAGATCTAAGCCTGTGTGCTGGTTCTCCACATTCGTGTACTGTCTCGTCACACTGGTGAACCCACCTCGGAGATTCCGACGAAGTAAATCATATAACAATGGGTCTGACACAACATCAAGTTCAACTTTCGATTTAAGCAAGAATGCATCCCAAGCAAATGAGGGTAAAGAAATGTAGTGGGAAATGTCTAATTTGTAGAGAGCAAGCATGGTATCTCGCCAGACTGTGAACACATCAGCTAGTAAATCTGTGTCCACTTTGAGGTAAAGGAGCAGATACTCCCCTATGTTGCGACATTTAGCCAAATCAAAAATTTCTAAAGCATGTTTATAATCTTTTTCTGACAACTCTTCGTCTTTTAGTGTATTGTAAAACTTATCGCGAGAAGGAAGGTGAGGTTCATCTAACACAGACATAGAGGATAAAAAATCATAGCAGAATGATTGTTTACCCTTGAGCAGTTTTGGGATGGCAGCTTTATTTACTCCTTTTAACATAGCCAAAGTGAATGTGGTAGGTTTCCCACTATCAATATGATCCTTGGCTATTCTTCCTAGCGAGCCGTTGAGAAGAGCTAAACTATCCAAAAATCTTAAGTTGTTCACATCGACTTTCATAAATTTAAATCCATCCCTAGCTAATATATCTATTTCACTTCCTGGTCTATCTTTCATCTCGTTTAGGATTACTCCTAAATCATAGGAAGCGTTGTGGGAAAAAGTGTATAGGAACTTGTATGAATTTATACACTGCAAATTACATCTATCACAGTAAGCTGCTTGATAATTGTGGAATCTTACTGTGTGGTCGTGATGCCGGACTTTCGATTACATCTTCCCCGTTAAAAGGTTCATCACAGAGTTCACAGGCTGTTTTTGTTTCAAATATCGCCTGCTATTGCTGAGACATGTGTAGTTCATAGGATACTAACCCCTTCTTGATTCTAGCCCATAACGCTTCTAGCGTGGTTACAAAGTGATAGTCGCATCTTTACCCAAATAAGTGTCATTCTCAACAATATTAATCTGTCTGTCAATGATGATGTACGCATACGCTACTGCGTTGTGACGAGATTCTATCATTCCCTTAGGGTTCGAGCGGTCTAACATGCACTCAAAGTCATAAAAGCACATGTGACTAGGACCATATCCCCGTCCATAGTTACGGAAAGTAATCTTCCTCTCTGGCGGGTAAAATTTGAGAGTCTGGTGAACTTTGCATGTACTTTCATGACTCTGCATGCGATCTGCTTGAGTGATATCATACAACAATGGCAAAAGCTGTGATGACTTGGGATGCGATCTGGATTGCTGCGCATATTACGTACATATTGGTTAAAATCCTTAATAATACTAAGTGTTGAGCTTCCAACATCAGCAATGGTATGACATCTGTATATCCACCTCTTCCCTTCCTAGCTAGTGTAATGTAGTTTCGTTGTCGTCGTCTAGCATTTTCATCTCTTTCTAGTGAATAGATGAATATAGTGACTTTATTAATTTTTTCTACCTTGTGAATATCCTCAAACGTCACTGCTGAAATGACATCTGCTGGCCAATTAATGTGTCTGAGACACCAACTAGCATTCACAGATCTAGCGCTGATATTACCTAGTCGCATCCCCTTAGCTAAATATTTATAAGCAGCAACACACTGCATAAGGCAAATATCAGCCTCTCCCTCTGGATTGAAAACCAACTGCTTTCCACGCAAGCCTTCAGGATAGTCTACATGCGAGCCTAATCTTATTGGATGTTCAATCTGACCACAGTTAATGTAAAACCCTGTGAGCTGCTCAACCAAGACATTGGACCCCTCCTTCTCTTTCAAGTACTGAGATATTTTCCCTGTCAATTCGTCAGCCCAAAAATCAATAAGTGTATCTACTTCCTCTCGAGTTACTGTTCGCCCCTCACCTCGTATGGGAAAGCCGTCGTTTTTTATAGGATCCAAAAGATTCTCCTCCGCCTCCTCACCGTCTTGTTGTACATTTAAATTCCGCACAATTAGAGTGATGTCTGGGTAAATTAGGAGTGATGGGTGTTGTGGGGAGAAAAGGGATCGAATCTCATTAATGAAAAATTCACTGTATGTTCTCAGATAGAGTCCTGGGGAGGTGTTAACATGCTCTGGTATGGAGAATGAAAGCCGAACATAGCCGCCATTGTAGTTATCAATTCGATCGAGCAGCTGTAGTTGAATTTCTAGCGCAGGTGGGGGAGAGGGAGAGAGCGGTGGTCGGGGTGATGGGAGAGGACTAGGGGGAGTGGGGGGTGGTGATAACCCCCTTCCGAGATGAATGGGCGACACTGCGCAGTCATCTATTGTGCCAGACTGAGCTAACCAGTCAGAACTGTCAAACGCTGACAAGTCAAGGTCAAGGTCTGCTGAGCTGTCGTCTGAGTCAAGGATATTCTCATGGACTGTGATTGTGGTTGTCAGGGAGGTTGAGGGAGGGAAGTCGTACCGCTCGCGCTCCGTTAAAATCGTGACATTAACCGGGATTTCTTAGGACCACAGCCTTGGATTACCGATTACAGGCATAACAAGTGCATAGTGACCCGCTGGAAAATTTGAAAACAGTCATTATCAACGGAACTTTGTGTTAAATAGATAATAAACGGGAGACCACGTGTGGGCCAGTGCATGAGGCTTTGTGTACGTGCGTGTATGAGAAAAAAAAATTGTGAACGGTGATTCGTGGAACAGTGAAGTGGAACGGGTACCACAACAACATATAAGTTGGAAGTGAAGGAAAATCGTGCATAGAATATTATAAATATAGAATGCTAGAAATATAGAATAGTGGCAAGAGGCGGCATCAGTAGGCTGTTTCCACAAGCCACGCGAGGCCTACCCCAGGGCACGTCCCACAGGGATAAAATACGGAAATCATATAGTGTACTATGGAAATGTGAATCTAATAATTAGAATAAAGTGAGTGAATACCATTGCAAGCCGGAAATTAGGCGGAAAATCCCTTGTAAGAATACAAGCAAAGAAAAATCAGTGTTATAAATCGAGTAGCTGGAAACTGGTGACATCAACCTGGGACGACAAGAGGTCACCTGTACCGCACCGGGGACCAGCTTCGCTACCCTACGCTAAGTACCTGCCATAAAGTTTGAACAAAATAACATACATAATATTACAAATCTACGGTATACATATAGTATTATAAATATTAAATATATAAAAATATACATATAACTTTATAAAGAGTTAAAAGGACTGACATCAACAAGTGATCCACACAGTAAACCACAAATACAACAATACATCAGACAATGGAGAGGTGTGGCGAGTGCTCGGGAGTACTGGGAAAACGTAATGTAGGCGTAACGTGTTGCATCTGTAACATGAGATTTCACCTGGGCTGTACAGAAGTATCTCCAGGATGCACAAAAAGGCAAGGAATTTACTGGGTCTGCAAAGATGACAGATTAATGTTAGAGAACATAACTAAACTGATGAAAAACATTCCCGAGTCACAGAGATTACCATTCACAGACAAGCTACCAGTGATATATGCAGACTGGATAAGACAACATTGGTTAACGACCAAAACCCAGGAACAGATAGTTTAGAGAACCGCAGCAGTAATGTGGAGGAAGAGGGTATTGTAGTACATAATAGCAGCAATATTGCAGAGTCAGGTAATATAAACGATGTGAGCAACAGTGAGACAGAGTGCATAAATGAAGGAATTGGGACGAAAAGCGGAGATGGCTCCAATAAAGAGGTAGACAAGACAGACACAGATATAAATACTTGAAAAACGCAAAACCGGAACACATTTGCAAATTCTACGCTAAAGGAATATGCAAATATGGAAAATTAGGAACAAAATGCCATTTTCTGCATCCTCGAAAATGCAGGAACATGTTGGCGAGGGGTACATGCCGTTTTGGAACAGGGTGTAGATACTTCCACCCCAAATTATGTCAATTTTCAATTAGGGACAAAAAATGCTACAATCTTCAGTGTCCGGAATTCCACGTGAGAGGTACACAACGTTATAGACGGGAAGATCAGTATGACACTACTGGCAATTTTTAGAGGAAGGCAGAAACAGAGCAGAAAATATAAGAGAGAGGAACAGTCAGATGGAACCACCACAGGATTACAGAGGGGAAGGGAGATACCCACAAGTCTGGAATACACATTACCAACAAACACACAGGTACTACACCACACAACACTCGCCCCACTACCGAAACTGGACGAATCACTTCGAAAACAACACACCCTGGACGCAAACACAGTGGCCCCTTACCAGAGCCTCAGATATTAACACCAAGTAAGGCATCCAGCACTTCCACTACCACGATAACATCATTTATATTTGCCAACATTCAAGGTATAAAAACACGCAAATCCAACAAAGTTCACTTTATAGATGGTCTCCTTCATGAGGCAAATGCAGTGTTTGCAGCCCTAACAGAAACCCACACAAAGGACTACCATGATGGTGAAATATGGATCTCAGAGTACAATCTTTTCAGATGGATAGGAAACACCGGCTTCAGGGTGGGGTCAGCCTATACATCAAAGACACACTCATCTGTACTGAGCTGCTAAACACCTCGAAA